>JAEIFJ010000085.1:0-12780 GCA_018903435.1 Leucophenga varia
CAGGTCTGTTACAGAAATATTGCAAAGATGTTTATTTTTATTCATTAAATTTACTCCGAATTTTCCAAAAGAGTTGAGTTTAATAATCCAAGGTGTGCTTAAGTTAAAGATAAAATTTTATTGTAAAAATCCTAAGTTACTGCTCTTATTCTAGCGAGTAGCGACTCAAAAAGGCGACCCGTATCAATTTCATTTGCTTGTTGAACTTTGATAATATTATTGATTGCATTTGTTATATTATTTATCCGCTCGTGAAACCGGTAATTTAATTTCACCTGCTGGTTATTACTATCGCTAAGATCGCTAATTTTATCTTTACCTGTAAAAAGTCGTCAAAGTCCGGAGTGCCGGCAAAAACCTTGAATGCCGTTAATAAGACATTACTGCCGATTTCCACTGAGCCGCGTTTTATCGCGTTAACAGTTTATCGAAAAACGCGGAACGGTGTTTCCATTGCGTTTTAGCGTTAGCGTTCGAGTTAAAACAGCTGATTTTGTTTGTTATGTAGTAAAAAAATTGTACAGGTTAAAAAAAAATTTTTTTTTTTTTTTGAAATACAGATCTTTTGTATAACGAATGGATGTAGGTGTTGTTCCTTTAGTAACTGCTGTCCAATACGAGCATGATAAGGTAATCCGTCATTTGAATATATGAAGCTGAAGCTTTATGTAAAAATGTTTATTTTTTGCGGTTACTTTGTCAGCTGTTTTCATAAGTATGCGCAACTTACGATTGCCAGGTGTCGAACAGCCGATAAGAGAGAATCGGTTTGAAATCGGTGTAATCGGTTTGAACGCGTGTTATCGAAAGATCGCGTTCAAATTAACGCGACTTAACTGCCTATCTTTGCGTGACATACGATTTAACGCAGGTTTGTCGAGTTTTAACTAACGCGGAACGCGGAATAATGGAAACGCGGCTAAGACTACGCGTCCACCTTTGTCGTCCATTTGAGTGTCCGGATTAGGTGAGTCCTCTCTAAGCCGGCCCTCATGAGCTTTGTCATGTGGCTATGTGGTAAGTGTCCGAGTGCGTCGTACGTTTCGTCCACTATCATTTCGTATTGATCAAATTTAAAATAACTATATGAGTCATACAACACTAGGTCTCCGTTCGTAACTGGTATGTAGTCCGCGTGGGAATAGTTAATTATTTTCATTTGGGTCCGTACCTTTGTCCAAAGTATTTTCACTGTCATCTTCCTCAGTGGAGTAAGTTTGTTCCCAAGTCGGCAGTTAGACTTTATGAGGACTCTATCGCCCTTTGTGTAAATTATAGCTGCCCTGTCGATATTACGGTTCTTATGGACAGACTACTGAGCGCTCTTAAGACGATCAGTTATTTCGTTTGTGGTAGTTTTATTAAAGCGGAATATATCGGACGGTTTCGCACCGGTGGCCGAGTGGATAGTTTTGTTGTACTTCACTGTAGCCAACAGCATCAAATCCTATGTTTCATTAATACCCCGGTCGATTTTTAAACATCTGGCAATCTCACCCAAAGTACTGTGGAATCTTTCTACCTGTCCATTTGAAGTACTATGCAGTGGTGGGGCGTTTACAATTTCTATATCAATATTATCTTTCAAAAACCAACCCTAATAGTTGCCAAGGGATCGCTCTATTGTCGCAATAGATAATTTTCACAGCTGGGAAGATGTTCACCGACAAAAGTAGTGGTGGTTCAACATCAATTATAGCCCGAGAAGCAATCGCATGTACTACGGCGAACATTGTCAATGCAAGTCAAAAATGAAACTAATTTGTTGAGTACATGTCGATGTAAAGGATTTCTCCGGCACATCCTGGAATGGGAGTCTCACCAATTTAATGCTTTATGATGTCGACTCGTACTTCGCTTTAGAGCAAACACAGCTGTCGTAAGATTAAAAAAGTTTACGAAAATCCGGATAGGACAACACAACGTCCTCTATTATTAAGATTTGTTTCAACCTCTCAAAAGCGTTAGCCTGGTTCTGATCAAAAGATATCCTTATCTTTATTGATTGGGCCGCTGAGACCCTGCTTTTTTCACCTCTAAGTATTATGGTGAGCGGTTTTCGCAATTTTTTTCCGCAATCACGGATAAAACACCTGTAATATCATGTCATACCCCAAAATTATGGAAAACCCCTTAAGGTCATGGGCTGTGGAAAACCCTGAATTGCCTCAAACTTTATCATGACTTGTTCTAACACCCCCTTTGGTAACGTTGAAACGCAAATATTCTAGTTCTTCCCTGAAAAATTTGGACTTTCGACTGACACTCTCATGTTGGCCTCTAATAGGCTATTCAAACAAGTTGTACATGTTTGACATGCTCACTAGGGCGGGTCGTTAAAAAATCTTTTTTCCAATTTGGGACGCTAATAGGGCTCAAAAGCTGGGTTTTTATCCAGACTTTGTGTACACAAACCGATTGCTGTACGACGATCTCTTCCGTCTGTGCATTGACGATGAAAATCGAAAATTTACATACAATGCGATTGCTTCTCGGGCTATAATTGATGTTGAACCACCACTACTTTTGTTGGTGAACATCTTCCCAGCTGTGAAAACTATCTATTGCGACAAAGAGCGATCCCTTGGCAACTATTAGGGGTTGTTTGAAAGATAATAATATTGATATAGAAATTGTAAATGCCCCACCACTGCATAGTACTTCAAATGGACAGGTAGAAAGATTCCACAGTACTTTGGGTGAGATGGCCAGATGTTTAAAAATCGACCGGGGTATTAATGAAACATAGGATTTGATGCTGTTGGCTACAGTGAAGTACAACAAAACTATCCACTCGGCCACCGGAATATTCTGATTCTCCGATTCGATCAGAAAACGAAGAGAAAAATATCTAGTACCGGCAGAAGATTATTTCAAATGATTTTGAGCATACTTTAGTGTTCAAGCTCTCATTTTGAGCATCAATTATGAAAGAGAGGAAGAGACGTAGCGGAGGAGAAGAAGAGGAAAGTGGATGTGGACGAAGAAGTGAAGAATACGAAAATTTCTCAATCATATAACTACACATTAGATATATGTTATTGATATATCATTCCTTGAAGGAGAGGCAATACCTGCACATGGTGATGGAAGACAATAATATCCAAAAAAAAAGAACTAGGAATATAAATTTAGGGACAATCTTCTTAAACAGCGAGTGGTCCACGATATATTTGGATCGAAATATGAATACGGAGACTTCAAATTGGATTACGAACAAATATCTAGAAAATTTTTAGGGACCATCACATCGCATATCATGGAAACCATATCCACTTCATCCTTGACTGTGCCTAATCAAACAATTTGTTTAGATGTGCCTTTATCGACTACATCCGACAACAAGTCAATAGAAGAGGCCACAACATTTATATACAAATCCAAGTCCCAGGCATTTTTCGGTAATAATAAAAAGAAGACCTCAAAGAATTGTGAATGTGCGGCAAGAACTTAATAACAATTTTTAAGAAATTTGATCGTGATATAAATAATGAACAATCCCATCAACAATTACAAAAATTAATTTACTGCGGCAGCACAAAAAATATAAAAGTTGAAATATTGAAAAACTTTTCCTAAGAAGAAAAGGAAGTGAACAACAAGCGATAACAGCAACTATCACACTACAACTGCGACCAACACACCACAACTGTATGTGAATAACCACAGCATCAGACCCATACGTACCAAAATGACAATAATTGACTATTCGCACGCGGACTATATACCAGCCACGTATGACTCATATAGTTATTTCCGGCACATGACAAACTTGACTTAATACGAAATGATAGTGGACGAAACCTACGACGCACTCGGACACTTACCACATAGCCACATGATGAAGCTTATGAGAGCTTACTTAGAACGGACTCACCAATTAATCCGGACACTAAACGGACGACAAAGGTGGACGCGTAGTCTTAATGTCTTAATGTCTAAGGACTAAGGACGATTTTTACAGGTTAAGATAGAGTTAGGTGAACTTAGCGATAGTAATAATCAGCAGGTAGAATTAAACAACCAATTTCAGGAACAAATAATTAATATAACAAATGCAATAGATAATATTATCAAGGTTAAGCATGCAAATCAAATTGATATGGGTCACCTTTATGAGGCGCTACTCGCTAAATTGAAGCAGTATCTTACGATTTGGACAATATAATTTTATCTTTAACTTTAGCAGACCTTGGAATAAAAATAAACATCTTTGCAATATTTCTGTAACAGACCTGTTTAGTTAGTAAGTTTAAAGCTATTAGAAATGATAATGTTATCAGCTTCTTAGTTAAGTTTCCAAAACGTAAGCTAGCATGTAAGCGATTGGAGATCTTCCCGGTGACTCGTGACGACAAGGTTATTAACCTTCAGGAAAATAATGTCGCGATCTGTGACGGCACTTCGTATTCTATTAAGGATTGCATGAAATCCGGTGCGTTGTTCTGTAAAATATTCACTGAATCCAGCTGCGCGAGTTACCGTAGTTGCAAGCAATACGGCACCAACTAAACCCCCTCGTACCTACGTCACTGACAACGTTGTCCCATATATAGAACGGAAACTTGAGCCTATACGGTCTTCCGTATTTATATATATGCCGACTCTAGCAACTTCAACGTAAACTACAACCACAACAACGACAAGCAGCAGCTATATAGTTATCTCTATATATAAAAATAAGTCCCAAGTTTTGTTGGTGATCGATGGACGCGATAACTATTGGACGGATTTTAACGAAATTTTTGCATGTGTGTTCGTATTCACACAAGGATGGTTTAAGGCAATAAAAAAAATTGTAAAATGTCTTCGTAAAAGCCGAAAATGCATATTAACATATCTCTGTCGCGTAGAGAGCTTTGAGTGCGATTTGTGTCTTAGCTGTGTCACTGCTAAGCCAAGTGTTCTTGTAATCTATAACTTTAAGCAAAACACCAAACAAAACGGTGAACCTTAAGCAAGGAACCTACCTGATTGCCTTTCCATTTAACATATCTATAAATGGTCCAAAATTTCTTCAACAGGAATTCACTTCGCACCCATACAGCGAAGCTATCCTGGGCCACGGTCATTAATATAACTGGCCACGAAGAAATGAGGGGCCTGCCTTACCTAGAAAATCACGGTTTGCAAAATAGATTACAAATTGAAGAACTAAAAACGGGTACAGGTATCGCTATGGCAATCATCTCTGTGGCGCTAAATATTGGCGTCTTAGTGAAAATCTACACTTATGCAAAGAAACGTAGACAAAGGATGAGGTTAGCAAAGAACATCGAGAAAATCATTACAACAAATGCTATGAGGACCCGGGACATCTCCCATCAAGAAGGGAGTAGTTATCGTGGTGCACTGTTCCCACGATAAAAATGTCAACGTAGCAGTAAAATCAAATCGCGAAAACTTTCCGTTCAATTTATGCTGACCTAAAGTCTGCATTTTTGAACGGAAACAAATAAACAGCAACAAAATATGAAACGATGCACGCGAGTTACGTTCCTTCACCTCAGTTTGGACAATAATGCTGATAACGACGACATCAGCATAATTCTTAAAAATACTTACAAACAAAAAATTGAAATTAAAAACTTGCTTAAGCATAAACAATGTTTGCGACGACGACGCCACCGTTGTTTATGCTTTTTTTAAATGTTTTTTTTTTTTAAAAACACATATTTTATAAATTTTTTACGAAGCACAAAGCTTCATTATATTCTTTGTTAGAAATAAGTTTTAGTCTTAAGATTGATTTTATGAAATAAAGTTATTTTGAATATACTTTAAAGTTGTTTTTCAAATAGACATAATTCGCGCGTCGTAAGCAGCGACGTCGACGGCGGTTCGGCGATCTTGGCTTGAGTAGTTTAGAATTACGTTATTTTAATTTAGTCTTTATTTTGATTCAGCATTTGATTGTTCAGTTAAAACTGAACTTTAATAAAATAATAAGTTGCTTGCACTAGTGCAGCAACTATAAATAATAATAAAATTGTATTCTTTACATCATAATAACATAATGCTACTTGCACCAGTGCAGTAGTTAAATAAATAATTATTTTAAAACTACAAGAGATTTTATTAATTTAACATATATGTATACTCCATAATTTTCGATTAAAAAAATTCAAAATTAAGAGTTTTGATTTTTTTACCAAAATTACATTTATTTAAAGGACACAAAAAACCAGGCAGAAGCCAACGGAACAAAGCCTGTGCGGATCAGCACCGGCGCTGCCCATGCCATCAGCAGGGCCACAATAAATGGAGCAACACTCAAGAAGCTGCACCTATCGTGCAAAGGGACGCACTGACGATCCAAGAAGCTTTGGAAGTGTGTCCCACCGATGGACCACGCCCACTCACAGTAGCTGAGTACCGGGCACGGCAGGAGAAAAAACCTGAAGAGAAAAAGAAGACAAAACGTGGAGGACAAGTGAAAAAGCTACTTCAACAAAAGCGCCTGCAACAAGATTTGCTGGCGGCAGCGACGACACCAGAAGACCGACAGCGCTACATAGAGTGCATCAACGAATTAAAAACTGAATTAAAACTTCGCAAACGTGCGAAGACACGCATTGAGGCTGCAAAAATGCGCAAGCCTCAATTCTTTAGATTAAGCCTCTAAAAGCAAATTGAAGCACGAAAGTGCAATTTGCAAAAAACTAACATCTGATAGGCTATTACTAAAAACATATGATTGGACTAGTATTGTATAAATAAAAATTGTGAGCCAATCATATGCAAGTTAACGTAAAGTACGTTGACCGACAGCAACAACAACAACAATAATAACAAACTGCTGACCAAACATTTTCGCCACGCGCAACAAAGTTGCGATCAAATATAATTCGTCTTGCGTCTGCAACGTTTCCGACACGAGTATAACGTTTTGCAGCCGCTGCTGCGCTGAGCTTCGACAGAGACTTCGATTAGCTTTTAATTTGTTTTAGTTTTTAGTCTCAAATTTGTACTCATAAAAATAAGAGCAAAAGCTCTGATAATAAAAACACTTTTTTTACAACATAATCAATGTTTTTATTAATTGGCGCCCGAGCAGGGACCGATTGGTAAAAACCGGTAGTAGTCGTACAGTGATAACTTCCGGGCGCGAGCTTATCGTTCAGTGATAAGCGTTATTACGTTTTCGTTCAAAATCGGTCGAACAGTGATAGATTTCGCGAAACAATATTTACGCGTAAAAACCATCGGTCCTAAAATAAAATTCTTATAAAGAAAAACTCGTCGAAGAAGGAGGCCCCCGAGTATCTGCTGCTACAGAAAAAGGACGGTGAGAGGAACTTGCCAGCCGCTTCGCAATTATGATAGGATATTTAGTAATAATATAGTAAGTTAAGAAAATTAAAAAAAAATAAAAATAACAATTTTTTTAATAAAAAATAATAAGAAATTGGAAATTAATCAAAAAAAAAAAATATATTATAAAGAAGAGAAATAAAATAAGAATTAGAGTAATAAGTTAAACAAATTAACAAATTGTTTTTAAATAGAAAGAATTAAAATTGAAATCAAATTAGATTTAAGGAAAAAAAAGGAAAATATTTAATAAAAAAAAAAAATATAAACAATAATAAAGATAAATAATAAATTTAGATTATAAAAATACACTTGCCAGGTCGAAGCGTTTATCGCGATTTGAGCAAGATAAAAAACCAAATTAAATAAAAAAAAAAAAAAAAAAGATGTTAATTAAAAAAAAAAAAAAAATTTACAATAAAATACTAAAGTTCATTAATGTAAAAGAGTAATCATAAATTTACCAATATATGATCATTCTTCCGAAAAAAGGAAGGTGTAGCGAACATACTATGCTTGAAGTCTTGATAATGTAATAATGTCCCGTCAGCATTAACTGACGATCTCAGTCCGTCGATACACGGGCTACGCGCTCCACGTAAATGTTTACGAAAGCGTCGGATGACAAGAATGTCCACGAATCGCGACCTTCAAGGATAGAATCGAATTCAAGAATTGCTTGCTTTATGTCTGTTCATGTCTTATACATCTATATGTATGCAATAAGCATTTTCTGTAATAATATATTTGGATAAATAAAGTCAGTTCTTATTTTAACATAAAGTAATGAAGTTCTTTTAATTAAACTTAACAATGGATTATAGAGGGATAAATAACAAATTGCAGATTGTAGTATGTTGTATGCCAAGTGGTCATATGCCCAACTTAAAAGTAAGAGTAACAACTCAAAACATACTGAGTAAGTAGAGGTGATGAGCAATGCCTAAAAATAGGCGCAGTGGAGTACAAAAAAGGCTTAAGGAAAGAAAAGCCAAACTCCTAAAACTGTTATTTGCCCCCAACACAACAATTAGTTGGGAAGCAGGCAATAAAATACGGGCTGAAATCGACAATATCGAGTCGATTCAGAAAAAATACAAAAGCTCAACCTCTACAAATGAAATCAATTTTAAAAATATGACAATCATTAACTCTAAAGTATTTCAACCAGTGCCACAGAAGAAACAGCTAAATACCAAACCAGAGAAGCAATGCCCAACGGACTGCCCTGGACCATTAGAGTCGCCGCACTGCTATACATGTTTCAAGAGGACCAGCATACATGCTTCAAGAGGACCAGCACCGGGCCGGGCCCCAACAGCCTGAACAAGGACCAGGGTACCAAGCTAAATCATCTTCAGGGACCGGTAGCGCTACAGAGAGCGCGCAACATAATTTGAAAAAAATATATATATGTTAATTAAAAAAAAAAATTTTAATAATTTTAATGTAAACACAAATGAAATGTAAAGAAATGTTTGTAATACTGAGCGATAATTGCGTTGCTCGTAATAGAGTATGACCTGTGAAGCCATACGAAACATTAGACAGGAGATCACTGCGTTGATCGAATAGAAAAATATTAATACAAAAAAAAATTTTTTTTTTTTTTTTAAATTATAATAAGTCATACGTCAATATATAAGTTATCATAGTGCGCTGGTCACTTGATAATAATGTTGATGAAGCAAAGTCAAAAATAAGACATTTGACTTTCCGTTCAAAAATTATTTGTGTTTGCATTTTTGAACGAAGATAAACTAACAGAAAATAAATGCAATGAAATTTGAATCGCTACACGCGCGGAGCAAGCAGCAACGTCAACGGCAGCTCGACGACAACGGTTTGCTTAGGGTAGAATTAAGTTCTTTAGCTTTAGTCTTAATTTGGATTCAATAACTAATCGTTCAGAAAAACTGAACTTAAACAATAAAATAAAATAAAAATAAAGTTGCTTGCACTAGTGCAGCAACCACAAACCATAATAATTTATAAATAATTTTATACTACTTGCACTAGTGCAGTAGGTAATAAATAATAGTTTTAAAAAACAGAGTTTGTTTTTCTTTAATTGGCGCCCAACGTGGGGCAATCCTAAAAAAATTGGATTGCTAGTGAACCAAGTATTATTTTTGTAAAAGTGACGAATACAAATAACAAAATAAAAAAAAAGCATTAAATAATAAAGACAGAAAAGTGAAAAGCAAATAACAACAAGTGAAATTTATACGCCAAGGTACGAATCACCTTGGACAGCGTGAAGTGACGAAGCAGCACTAAAGGCAAAGTCACTAGGGTACGAAGTACCCAAGGCTGCGTGACAGCAACAAAAAAACAACGGCAATATAAGCACATCTGCAGCAGAAGTACAAGAAGAATAACAACAATAACATAACATAACTACAATAGAATCAATCATCAACATTAAGTTAAAATGTGTAAAAAATTCATGTAAGTGAAAAATTTTATTCTCAAGCTGTTTGTTTTTTTTTTATTAAATTATATTGTGCTGTGGTAAAATCATATTGTCTACTATTTAATTTCATTGTCGATTTAAAGATAATTTGTCTTATGATTGCTAGTTATATTGTTTATGAGTGAAGACTTAGAATCGTTATTTAATAATTTATCAATCAAAACAGACAAAATGGACGAAAGACAGGTTCAGACAATTGTAGAGTCAACAGTAAGAGTAGCTCTGGCGGCTCAAAAGTTAGAGTTTGAAACAAAAATTTCTGGGTTACGGGAAAAATTGGCAGAATTAACAGTGACTCCAAAAATCATAAAACACGAAAGAATTAAGATCGAGCCCGGAAAACGTTGCGATGAGCCCCTCGATGTGATTAAATCATTGCCCGAGTTTACCGGGGAAGTGGGCACCTATGTGGCGTGGCGCGAGGCAGCGCATAACGCCTATGAAATATTCGAACCTCATAAATGATCATCTCGTCACTTTCAAGCAGTGACTATTTTAAGAAATAAAATTAGGGGAGCAGCAAACTCTGTGCTCTCAGCTTTTAACACCGTACTGAACTTTTATGCCATCATAGACAGATTGGATGACACTTATTCTGATAAGCGTCCAATATACCTGATTGAACAGGAGTTGTCGGTTTTAAGACAAGGTACCATGACAGTGGTGCAATTCTATGATGAAGTGGATAAAAAATTGGCACTTCTAAATAATAAGACGAAAATGTCTTACGAAATGGCTATTGCGGAGGTAATGAACGAAAAATATAGGGCCGATGCCTTGCGCGTATTTATCTCAGGTTTGAGAAAGCCTCTGTGTGATATTTTGTTTTCGTCGCGTCCCAGTGACATGCCTACGGCACTTGCACTGGCACAAGAAGTCGATGCAAATCATGAAAGGTACGTGTTTGCAAGTAGCTTTGCAAATAGAGGAGTTGACAGAGAAAGGAAATCTCAAAAACAGTTAGGCTCCGACTCACAGGACAGTAGGGGGCAACCCGGCCAGAAATTATACTATTCATCAGAAGCAACAGCAACAACCAAACAATGGCAATAGGCGAACAGGCCCAGACAGTGGCAAGACTCGTCAAGGAGGTAATCAGTGGGGAGCTCCTTATGGCAACAGTAATAATAACCATAATCATCCTGATGATTGGAGAGCCGGAAAAAGAGTTACAAATTCTGACCGCCAGACAGGCCCTAAGGTCCAGAGGGTTAATCACATAGGCCAACAGGAACAGGAAATTGAGTCTTCATCTGAGGCTGCATATCAAGAACTGGTCGACAACGTAATGGATGAATTGCAACCCGACGAATTGAATTTTTTAGGGGTAAATCGCTCCTGCCCTGGATCTCCAGGACGTTAGGGGCGAGGGATTTGAAAATTTTAGTTGATACAGGGGCCTCAAAAAATTATATCAGGCCCTTGACAGACCTCAAGAGAGTAAAACCGGTTGATGAGGTCTTTTCGGTGAAATCAATTCATGGTTTGACCAATATTACCCATAAATGCAAGATCAACTTAGTTGGAGTAAATTCCGACTTCTTTATTTTACCGGACTTAACGTCCTTTCATGGAATTATAGGACTTGACCTGTTAAACCGAGTCAACGCTAATATCAATCTTGGAGATAGAACCATCAAACATGATTTTGGTTCGGAACCCTTGTATTTCCTTACTAGTAAGGATGTAAGTCACTTGTAACTACAGGACCAATGGAAGCCACTAATTGAAGAATGTGGTTCAAGGTTGCATTGCAAGGCCGGCAAGGACAACCTCGTCGCTGACGCCTTGTCACGACAGTTTATGAATCCACTGCATACGGAACAAGATTCAGATTTAGCAACGATCCATAGTGAGGAATCACTTACCTACGCGATCGAAACGGTGAGCAAACCGGTCAACTGCTACCGAAACCAATTGATTCTGGAATCGGGGCAGACGCCCTCCAAGAGAACGCAAATTCTTTTTAAAAATAAACTACGACACTCGGTCGTGTTCACAGATTTGGAAAACCTGTTGACAACATTACAGGATGTGGTCAAATTCGAGGGTGTAAATGAAATTCACTGTGACGTTCACACTTTGGCCACTATACAACACAAGGTGGTGAAAACGTTTCCGACAGCCACATTTCGTCACACAACTAAAAGGGTGACAGATATTTTCGACCCTAATGAGCAATCAGAGATTGTCCATCGAGAACACAATAGAGCTCACAGCGCTGCTCAGGAAAACGTCAAACAAATTCTTAATGACTATTTCTTTCCTAAAATGGAAAGTATTGCCAAGAAGATTGCCGCAAACTGTCGCACCCTGTAAAGCACCCAATCGGCGAAACTCCGGTTCCCGGATGCGCCGGGAAATACTTCACATCGATATTTATTCAACAGATTCGTTACATTTTTTGACTTGCATTGACAAGTTCTCAAAGTTCGCAGTAGTTCAAGCAATAGCTTCTCGAACCATAACTGATGTTAAACCACCACTGCTTTTGTTGGCGAATATCTTCCCGGCCGTTAAAACCATATATTGTGACAACGAACGATCTCTCAATTCGGCAACCATTAGAGCTTGTTTGAAAGACAACTTCAATATAGAAATTGTGAACGCTCCCCCACTGCATAGCACGTCAAACGGACAAGTGGAAAGATTCCACAGTACCTTAAGTGAGATTGCAAGATGTTTGAAAATCGACCGGAATATTATCGAAACTTCAGATCTAATACTGTTGGCTACGGTGGAATACAACAGGAACCATTCACTCAGTCACTGGCATGAAACCTTCCGATATATTCCGATCCGTAACAATTAATGCGGACAAAATAACAGAGCAAATTAAAAACGCACAACAAGCTGTCCTTAAAAATCGAAATACTGAAAAGATAGCTAAAACGTAAAAAAGGAGACAAGGTTCTTATAAAATTCAACTTTGTAGAGGGCTTGGTCGAGGAGGATTTAGGGAGCACGTTAAAAATAAACGGTAGAATAGT
>JAEIFJ010000857.1:0-35422 GCA_018903435.1 Leucophenga varia
AAGGCACTTATAGTGTCTGAAGGCACTTATAGTGTCTGAAGGCACTTATAGTGTCTGAAGGCACTTATAGTGTCTGAAGGCACTTATAGTGTCTGAAGGCACTTATAGTGTCGAGGCCCTATAGTGTCTGAAGGCACTTATAGTGTCTTATAGGCACTTTTAGTGTCTGAAGGCAATTTAGTGTCTGAAGGCACTTATAGTGTCTGAAGGCACTTATAGTGTCTGAAGGCACTTATAGTGTCTGAAGGCACTTTTAGTGGGTCTGAAGGCACTTATAGTGTCTGAAGGCACTTATAGTGTCTGAAGGCACTTTTAGTGTCTGAAGGCACTTATAGTGTCTGAAGGCCTAACTTATAGTGTCTGAAGGCACTTATAGGTGTCAGACTTATAGTGTCTTTTAAGGCACTTATAGTGTCTTAAGGCACTTATAGTGTCTTAAGGCACTTATAGTGTCTGAAGGCACTTATAGTGTCTGAAGGCCCACTTATAGTGTCTGAAGGCACTTATAGTGTCTGAAGGCACTTATAGTGTCTGAAGGCACTTATAGTGTCTGAAGGCACTTATAGTGTCTTAAGGCACTTATAGTGTCTTAAGGCACTTATAGTGTCTTAAGGCACTTATAGTGTCTTAAGGCACTTATAGTGTCTTAAGGCACTTATAGTGTCTTAAGGCACTTATAGTGTCTTAAGGCACTTATAGTGTCTTAAGGCACTTATAGTGTCTTAAGGCACTTATAGTGTCTTAAGGCACTTATAGTGTCTTAAGGCACTTATAGTGTCTGAAGGCACTTTTAGTGTTTAAAGGCTCTTAGAGTGAGTTTAGGCAGTAATAGTTACTATCTGAGCTACAAAAATTTAATTTTTAATTTATGTCACTTAACTAAAAATTGAAATAAAAATTTAGCATTGATAATTTCTGAAATAAATAATAACCTATTTGACCCCGGGTGGAACTTAGTATTTCCTTGTACTTTTTTTTACAGAATTTATCAATTTTAACTAGCTAAACTATAATATTTTTTTCTAAGTGTATACACCCTCTACATACGATAGCATCATTGCACAATCCATAACTACAAAATTAGTTTGCGCCATAGCAACTGACTGAACTGACTGAACTTAACTTAGAAAACAGTTAGTATTTCATTTTATTTGAATTTGCTAACTGCCAAAGACTTTCCGGTTTTGCTGCTTACGTTTTGCTTCTTGCTTGCCAGGCAATGGCAACGTTGCTAATAGCTGCTAAGTATCCTAAGGATGATACGCACGCATTTTCCATTTTCATTTTCATTTCGTTTCATTTGCAAAAATTTGCTGATCTAGTAACAAAAAAAAAAAATGTATTAATAAGAAGCAAAAATAAATGTAAAGCACCTAACTACCGCAACCAAAATTAGGAGTAGGTATCTCATCTTAACTCAACGCAACTCAACTCAACTCATTTTCACGCACAATGCTTATGGTTTTTTGAGATACTTTCGCGTATGCGAAGCTTCTAATGCACTTGCGTATTGTGTGTGCCTATGTGTATGTGTGTGTGTGTGTATTATTACCGTTACTTTGCGTGGCCATTTTTGCCAACTGCACACGCACAGATAAGAAAATTTAAATTAAAACTAATTCCTTTGCAAGAATCATGCAAGCGTCAGCGCGCATCGTCAGCTTCAGTTTCCGTACTCCGTATTCCGTATTCCGTATAGTCTGCTGCTACAGTTTTCTAAGTTTATAGCACACCGCATCCTACGTACTATGTACGAGCAACAAATGCTGCGTAAGAAATTAGCTAACAAATGCGCCAGTGAGTAAGGACAAACGTCCAAGGGGCAAATAAATTGCGCATTTCGCTAATAGCCAACATAGAGTTATTTTGTTGTAGTTGGCAACATTACAGAGCAGAGCAGAGCAGTGCAGAGTAGCATTACCTCAGTTTCACCAAGTTTGCCGTTTGTTCTATGCCGTAGAAATATTTAGAATTTATCAGTGGCTTGCATCAAATGGAAAATGGCGAAAAAAAAATAAGTAAAATAAATAAATAAATACAAATTTCGCTTATTCGCTTTATTTGGCATTAAATAATGCGATTAGCATTGCCAGATGTTAGCAAAAAAAAAAATGCTTGTACAACACTGCACATTTATTTATTTATATTATTTAATTTTTTTTTTTGCATTAAAATCCTCAAAATATCTTGAAGCTATTTTATTTTACCAATTTTTAATTAAAATTTTATTAGCTGACTCCGCTTTTTTAAAAATTTTTTAAGTATTTTTATTCTGCAAAATAAATTTTATTTTCGCTCAAAAGTAGGCTACTTTCCGACTAATTTATATTTAGTCCGGTTTTTGATATTTTTTATATTTTCATCGAAATTTACGACTTAGCTTGCTTTCAGTGCGAAAACTCAAACTAAATGACGCAATTGCTCAACACTTAGATCAGTAACTAGTGATGATGATATCCATAACACGGTGCAACAAAAAAAGTTGGAAATAGATGAAAAGTCGCGTCAAAAAAAAAAAAAAAAAAAAAAACTGAACTTATGATCCAAAAACTGATTCGAACAGTCGATTACGAACCGAATTTTATTTTTTAACCAGTTTTGGAAAGGAAAAATGTAGGCCTTTTAAAAAAAAGTGTGAAGCATTATGACATTTTAGATACTACTTGTGTGCATTTTGTAGGCAAACGTTAATCATATTTTTTTCTTCAAAATTTTCAAGTTTATCGATGGTTGGCTGTAGTATTTTGCTTGAAAGCTACTTATAACTATGGGATAATTCCTCGATCGAGCTAAGGAACATGCGAGTTGTTTTCAAAGTAGAATGGTGATAGATAAATAGAGGTGGTTGAGAGGAAAACCCTATATTCCCCACACAATTAACATAGAACTGCTCTTTTGCTACCACTTAAACATTTCGGTACGTGATAGTACGTGATAGACAGTTAAGAAAGGACCGTTCTTTGAGGGTCTAAGAGGTACACACACAGATTAAGTGCTCTAACGTTTCTGAAGTGATCTCTTCTTTACGACTTCTGCAAATCTAGTCTGGTCGCGTTTCTCTGATGGGCCACTGCCCCGTGATGGAATCTGTTAGTCTCGCAAGATCATTGCGTGAGTTTACCAGTAGAGTTCTGGTATGTTTGGAGTAAATCGTAGGTCAAATAAACTTATATTTACTGCAGCTATTTATATTTTGCAATTTATTATTGTCTAAAGAGCCATGAAAGGCAACAAGAAGATTGAGTTGGTTTTTACACTTCCTAACTAGCTTAGATTTCGTAATGTTGTTATCAATTAAACCCGATCTGTCTCGAACACTTTTCCATTGCCAAGAGTTCTGAGAATACCCCAGACCCCCACACTGCAGTCCATCTTAGAATCATCGGTGAAGAGCGGCAGACCAGCTTCAAATTCCAGCAGCTACGCCATTCAGAACTGCCGTGAGGGTTTTGTAGTTTTAAAGCACAAAAATTCGTCGGAATTTTGGATAAATGGATACTTGATATATAAGTCAGGAGGTAGCAGATTAAGCAACGCATTTAATGCTTCGGATGGGCAGGTTCTAATTGCGCCCGCGACCACGGTGAGAGGTGCCATCTACGACCAAATAGTTTGGAACACGTGTAGAGAGCAATCGTAGCCTTGTTAACTTGTTCCTGAATCTAGTCTTTTCAGTTCAGTTTTGGGCTCTAAGATTAGTCTCACGTATTTTACTCTATCCATTTGGGATAACAATGCAATCATCGACGCTTACCTAATCTAAAGCATTTTCTGCTTCATCAAGCTTAATCTACAAATACTCTTAAGCGCAATCATCAATAAAAAAAAAATTAAATATATACTTGCAAATTATTCAAGCATTTAATTTGATAAAAAGAAAATAAAAATATTATATTGTAAAAAAAAAAAAAAATCATTGCACAAAGTTTCTTTACCAAAAAGCGCAGCTGAATTTGAATTCATTCAAATGTTAAATGTTGCATCTACATACACATACGTATCTATAAAAAAGGTACAAAGGACTGCCAAATGCCAATTTGAAGTTTATTCAATGAACACACACACATATGTATGCATGCCACTTAATATGCTAACCTTTGGTCCAAAAAAAAAAAAAAAATAAAAAAAGAATAAAAAATAAGGAAAAAAATAGAAAAGAAAAGATTATCTAGGTCGAGGTCATGTACATTATCGACTTGGACCACATGATAAAGTGCATCTTTGATGAAAGCAATACGTTTGCAGAACAGAACAGAGCAGAACAGGAATGTTTCAATTTGTATACAGGTGAATGAATCAAAGATTTTAGTTAAGTACACATTTACACTATACCATTGTGTATGTAAATGTAAGCCGATATATTTGTATAAAAAACACACACACACACACATACGAACAATACAAAGCCTATATGAAAAAACAAACTACAAGATACAAGATACAATTTTACAGAGAAAATCGTATTGAGTGTGAATAGAACCGCTTTGCATATAAGCAAACAGACAGACAGACAAACAAACAAACAAATAATCAAATACACACACACACATACACACACTTAGAGAGAGACAAACAGGCAGGCAGGCAGGCACAAATGCAAACGCATATACGCATACAAAGAAGTACTTAGAGATAAGATATATACATATTTGTATGTATATGTTTATTTGTCAGCCTATTATGGAACACAATAGAGAATTATTTGGTTTAGATTTACAAGATACCAGAAACAACAACAACAACAACAAAAACGTCAACCAAACCATAGCAAACCAAACCAAACCACAACATTGGCACATATCATATTGAAATATTCTATAACAATAAACGACAATAAACAAGAATTTATGAATGTCTAAACATTTCTAATAATGCGATTAGGTAGATACATACACACTTGTTTGTAGAAGCTTGTGTTTTGTGCTCTGTGCTCTGTGCTCTGTGCTGTGTATCATCATCATCTTCTCTCAGTTGTATTTAGTTTTAGCATGTTTCATGTAGTAGATCAACATCAACACAAATAATTTTATTTAAAAAAAAAATAACCTTTGAGATTTTTTCATACTTAACATGGAGGATTATTGTTATTATTGGATTAGCATTGATTGTTATTTTATTGTATCAATTACACACACACAGCTGGGTTTTCATAGATATTGAAGAGAGTTCCCGCTAAAATGGAACTAGCGGTGAACGAAAGTAAGACGAAGTACTTTGTATTTACTCGCAGGTCATTAACACGATCTAAAGATTCTATGACAATGGGAAATTTCACCTTTGAGGTTGTAGAATGCTTCGTTTACTTCATTTTACTTCGGCTAACCGATGCTACTTTGGTCTCGGTAAGCAAATGCGTAGTAGAGCCTCATCCAGAAAAACGAAAAACAAACTCTACAAGACGCTGATTATCCCAGTTCTGAGGACAAATCAGCGTTGGGAACGTTTGAGATAAAAGCTTCTAACGTGCTTCGAATGGATGAACTGGCGCCGGCGAGACAAGTTAACGAAAAACAACGCAAACGAAATCAGAGGGGCACGACAGCGTGAACGATTGGCGCTGCGTTGGAAGTATCAGGTCCTGGAAGACGTTCAGTAGATTGGGATTCGGAATTGGTATCGAGTAGCATTGGACCATTCCAGCTGGTTTAATACCTAAGTGATGCCCAGGCTTATAAAAAAGCTATAAAGGCCTCGTGAGATTGGTACTATAAGCAGTAGAAGAAAGGTAGAGACTGTTAACATACGAATCGGACCATGTTCCCTCGTAACTTCGAGAGCGGTGTTATACCTCGGTATGTGGTTAGACACCCGACTCTGCTACAAAAGCATTTCGCATACACGAAAAAAGGCAGCTCTTCCGCATTATACTCAACACAAGAGGACTCAAGCAGGGTGGTCGGGTACTAGAAATGAACGTAATGAGGTCATACAGGCTTGGGCTTGAATCCACATATCGTCTTGGAGCACTGAGAGGCTGCAGCGCTTTTCGTACTGTGTCCGTTGATGCAGCGTTGGTAATTGTAGGTATGGTACCCATAGATGAGTTAGAAAGAAAAGCATCCGAGATTTTTGAAGTTCACCATTTGTCCGAGAACCCAATACTCAATCAGATTACAGCAGCTCACAAGGATGTCAGATCTAGAAGCATCGAGAGGTGACAGTCGCCTTGGTATAACTCCTTAAAAGGAAGTTGGACGCACTGCCTTATTCCTAAACTCTCTGAGTGGCTTGAAAGGCGACACGGTTCGGTTAACTTTTATCTAAAACAATTCCTTAGTGGTCATGGTTGCTTTCGGAGCTAGCTGTTCAGGTTTCACAACGACGTGAAGGCGACAGCTTGATGCTCAAGCATGCTGTTCTCTTAATGTGGACAACCTTAGCAGCGAAATGGTAGGACGTGAACCTCAGTGTTCCTAATCGTTCGTAGAGTTCTATCTTGAGCTAGATTTTATTGTAGGTTGTTGCTACAGAAGTGAGTGCATAAAGAATTGAAGCCGTAAACGTGAGACGAGACCTTAGACTTATAACTTATTTTCATGGGGTCGCCAGTTTGAAGGTTAATGAAACATAAAGATAGAATATCTTTTGGTTTCTTTGAGTACCAATTCACTTGGACTCTTAAATATTATCACTTTGCATATTATACTTTATACACTTCTTTTTTTTTGTTTTATTTTATTTATTTATTTTTTTTTTTTTTGAAGATTGAATTGGTCTTTAACATATTAAGCGCCTAGAAATATGCAATTTTTTTTTGTTATTTATTTTTTTTTCCAAAATAAAGCAACATTTGTGCAGAAGAAGATGCTTGCTTAACTGCATGTAAATTTTGATAGCAAACACGTACGTACAAACGCGAAAGGCAAGGTTTACACCGCACATTTTTGTCGTCGTTGTCGTCGTCAAGTGTCATCCATTTTAATGCATACAAACAAATACATACATACATACACATACACATATAAACGCATTTTGTTGTTTATGGGCGTGTTAGCATATATAATATGTATTTATCTCTTTATTTGTATAGATATGTAGGTATGTGTGTGTGTGTGTGTGTATCTTTGCTTTTAAGCACTTTTTGTAAAGGATGTCTAATGTCTTTGTCGACATCTTTGTCTCTTTGTTGTTGTTGCTGCTTTACTCTGATATGTTTGTGCTTTCAACGTCTTTCGTCTATTTACATCATTCATTCATTCTTTCCATCTTCTTCTGATAGAGGGCGGCTGGCTGGCTGGCTGGGATGTTGCTACTTGAATTTGAATTTTTTTAATAAAAACAAAATTTCATATTATGCTCATCTTTTTTCTGCTTCTTCTTCTTCTTCTTATTCACACATACGAAATTTATGTGTATAGAAATTATATAGACCCATACAGCTGTGGACTTTAACTGGGGAGTCGACAAGCAGGACCAAACCGTACCGAACCGGGCAGGCACAATCAAAATTACAGCCAACGTTAGAAATTGATTTATGATTACGCTAATAAATAACGAGCAGACGACTACGACGACTACGACGACGATGACGACGACGACGACGCCGTTGCTTATGCTGATACGGATGCTGACGATGAAGATGAAAATGATGACGACGACGACGACGAAGACGAAGAAAACGTAAACGACGAAGAAGGTAAAGAACAACTACAAGTAATTGAAGAAGGAAAATGTTGTTGATGGAAACTAAAGTTTCAGAAAATGATGAAAATTATGGCGCAAAAAAGGCATTGAGACGTACGTAGCGGAAAAATAGCAGCTGACAAGATTCTGGGACAGCAAAAAACAAAATCTAAGAAGTAAAATAAAAAATAAAAAAAAAAAAAAAAAAAATCATATTTATACTTTAAAGTTAAGGTTTTTATAAAAACATAAAATAATAAAAGTCTTTTCGTTTTTTGACTAAGTTTGTAACACTTTAACGCTTAAAGAAAATAAAACTTGTGAATGTATGAAAAAAAAGTACATAAATAAAAAAAATAAATAAATAAAAAAATATATAAATAAATAAATAAATAATAATAATAAAAAAAAAGCAAATAAATAATAAAAAATAATTTAAAAAAAAAAAAATAAAAAAAATAAAAAATAATAATAATTTAAATAATAAATAAATAAATAAAAATAAATAAAGAAATAATAAAAAATAAATAAAAAAATAAATAAGTAAATAAAAAAACAAATAAATATATAATATAATATAAAATAAATATATATATAATAATAAAAAAAAAATAATAATAATAATTTTAAAAACTAAAAAAAAAAAAATTAAATAATAATAATAATATTTATTATTTATATTATTATTATTTAATTTTTTTTTTTAGTTTTTTAAATTATTATTATTATTTTTTTTATTATTTTATTTTTTTAATAATTATATATTATTTAATAATTTTTATAATAAATAAATAAAAATAAATAAATAATAAAAAAAAAATAATATCGTAATAAAAAAATAAATAAAAAAACAAAATAAATCAATAAAATAAAATATATAAAAGAATAAATAAATAATAAAAAAAATAATTAAAAAATAAATAAAAAAATAAATAAATAGAAACAAAAAAACAAATAAATAAAAAAATATATATAAATAAATAAAATAAAATAAAATACAATAAATAAAAAAATAAACAAATAAAACAAAAAAATAATAATAATAGTAAAAAAAATAAATTAATTAAAAAAACAAAACAAAACAAATAAATAAATAAATAAAAAATAATAAACTAAAAAAAAAAATAAATAAAAAAGAATTAACCAAATTCTTCGGAAAGTGAAATTAAACTTTAGCATTATCTAGATTTTTTTCCATAAGTTTTTAATACTCGTATTTTCCATTAAAAAAATATTTAAAAACGAACATCGGATTTATGCTACTTGCTACAGCGTTGCACTGTAGATCAAATTCCCAGACTCGAATTATATTTTTTGGTAGTAAAAATTGAAAGCCTCATTATCTTCCTTTCTCTGGGAAGTGTCCAAAGATTTTGCTAATTTTAAATCGTATAATAATGAATTAATTTTTCATTGCTAGTAACAATTAGAGATGGGTGTCGAGACATAAATCCCGTGGGTCCGGCTGGGTTGCGCTTACTTTTAATTATAAAAATAAAAATATTTATTTGATTTATTAATCAAAAAGCTTAAAACTAAATAGTGAAGTGATTTAATATATACGAGATCCAGCGGGATCCACCGGGATCCACAGGATGCCCGTTCCGACGCCCATCTCTAGTAACGATACAATGCAGAAATCCCTTCCTGTTTTACCGTTCAAGTATGGGAAATAGCATGTTGGATAGCATTCAATTAAATCGCATAACCCGAATCTTCCTCTAGTAAAGTCTTAAATTCGAAAATTGGAAAATTTTGACCCGCGGCCTAATGGGAGCCTTGAAAAAAAAAGTCATACGTTTGGATTGAATAAAAGTAGAGACTTGAAACTGGGCACATTTGAATGATGGTTAGTCGTGTTTAGGGGATTTCCAAAATTTGAACCCAAATTTTTTTGAACAATTTATATTTAGCCTCCAAATAGAAGCAAAAAAAAAAAAAAGCGAGCAAGGCCGCGGGTATTTGATAGTTTAATATAATTTTTTTTAAAAAATGGAGCACCGGTTTGAAACAAACCATTTTTGCCGCTTTATGGTTCCGCTTATATTCTTTCAGAAGTATTGGTTCGGAGCAAACGATCATAAAGGCTGTGGTTCGGTTCAAAAACCCTTTCGGTTTGCAGCCCTGTTTTTTATTTAAAATAAACCCAAATATCGTTTATTATTTTGCCTTTTTTTTCTGATGTCACATCGAAAGCTTAAATTCCGAACATAATTAATAAAGAAAAGTTGTAATGCCGCATTTGGTCACATGTAGCGTAATAAAGCTTCGACTAAATCATTTTCCCATAATTTTTTTCCCCTTTTTTCCTTTTTTTTGTTTTTTGTATACTTTATACCCTTTACTTAAAATTGTTTGCATAAAAGTTTTGAGCTGTCTTTGCTTTTGATTTTGCTGGTTTGCAGCTTTTTCTTCGTACATTCTTATTAACTAATCTTTTTGCATACTTTTCTTTTGCCTTTTTTTCATATACATAAATAAATATTTTTTTTTCATCTTTTTTTAACTCTTTTTCCCACTTGTTTGGGGTAGTTGGGGTAAGTTGGGTGCTAAGTAAATGCAGAACGATTGCTAGCTCTGGCTCTGACTGTGTCTGTGTGTGTGTGTGTGTGTGCAAAAGCGTGTAAAAATTAAATGGTTAATTACGAATACGTTAGGCGCGAATTTCAGCATTTTATTAGAAAACTTATTACACCTCAGCAGGAAGCTTTTAATTAAGTGGCAACGAGTTTCGTCCTTTGCCAATGCCATACGTTGCGATGCGATGCGATGTCATGCCTTGAACCGCGAACTGAAATGTTGAAGCACCGCACCGGATGTCTAAGCATGTGAATTATTATAAAAATGTCGCGGTATGGGTGTATGTTTCCTTAATAGTTGTGCATGTGTTTGTGTGTGTGTGTGTGTGTGAGCATCGATTTTTCTTTCGGAGCAAATGCAGCATGTAAAATAAAAATAAAAAAAATAGAAAAAATAAAATATGAAGTATAACCAAAGCTTTATTACGCTTTAGACGCTTTCAAAAGAAAACAAAAAAATGTATATGAGTGAAAATTTTGAAGAAGGCAAATTACCTAAAATGCACAAAAAGATTTACACACACACATACATACACATATGTAAATGGGTTTGTGTGTGGGAGTGTGGTAGTGTGGGTGTAGATTTATAAACGTTGTAGCGAATATCTTTTAAAATGAGCGACAACGTCAACGGGAAACATGAAACCAAAACGGATGCTTAACGTGTACGCTTTTACCATATGCCTTTATGTGTGTGTATGCGTGTGTATGTGTGTGCCTTAATATCCAAAATAGTAAGTATTTTCTTTCCAAAACAGTTTAAAAAATAAAATTCGGTTCGTAATCGACTGAGTTGTTGTGGCATAAGTGAAAAAAAAAAAAGTGGGAATAATCAGTTTTTTAACCATAAGTTCAGGTTTTGGGTTTCGCGACAATCTGTACCATTGGGCTTTCCAGATTACAAAATTTATTCACTTCTCCCGCAATATATCTATAAGCAAGGTACTTGACTCAAAGGGTATTTGCAGTACGGGTAAACTCATATATTTTCCAAGCATTTGAACCTAAAGCCGGTGTAACCCAATGCAGTGTTCTTGGTCCAAGCCTGTATGTTCCTTAAACATCAGACATACCAAAAGTTCAAGGCCTTACAATCTCTATATTTGCTGACGATACGGTTATATTAAGCAGATCTAAATGCCCACTGCAAGCAAGTAGAAATCTCTTGAGCACATCTCGAAGACTGGCTGTCTAAATGGCGCATTAAGGTAAACGAAAAAAAGATTTTGGAAGATTTTGGAGACTTTAAAACTGGAAAGCCATATCTTTGAAATGAAATACACACATAGACTTGAAACATGGTGCATTTGAAAGAAAGACTCATAGATGGACCCAAACTAGATTTTTTGACCAATGTTTTGAAATCTTTTTTTTTAATTCCATGTGAGCACTAAGACGGGATTTCGGGAAATTTCGACCCGAGGCCCAATGGGGGCCTTGAAACCGAAAAGCCATATATTTGGATTGAATATACGTAGAGACTTAAAATAAGGCCCATTTGGAAGATGGTTGAAAACATTTTAGGCGTGTTCAAGGGATTTCCCAAAACTTGGACATGGGACCCATAGGTGGACCCTCAATAGATTTTTTTACCAATTTTTTTTTTTTTTAGATTTCAGGTGAGCACTTAGACGGAGTTTTGGAAAATTTTGACCCGGGGTCTAATGGGGCCTTGAAACCGGCAAAGCCATATCTGTGAACGTTGAGACGATTTAAGTTAATTTGCACGATTTCAAATTTGCTCGTATTCCGGCAAACGTAAAGGTTATGTTTCATTTCCAAAACGTTTCTTTGCATGCATGTGCGTGACAAAAATTGCTAACGATTACAAATTAAAATGTTATCGGTCTAATCAAAACTCAAAAATATTGTTGCTTTGACTAAATTTTCTGCTCTTTAAAAGGCATGAGTACCGAAAATAATATATGAATTCAGCAACAGTCATATTAAAAGTGCAAAAACGAAATCTACAAACTTTGCAGACTGTACTAAAAATATTTTTAATTAATCGAAAGTAACTTCTTTGCTTTTACTTTTCATTTCATTTGCTTAAACGTTGCCAAATAATCCGAAATGTTTTCGATTTGAGAAGTAATTCGCAAGATTTTTGCGAATTGCCCCTTTTTGAAAACGACAACTGTGACAAGTGCACCGCTTAAGGGCATTGGTTTGCTACAATTCAAGTATATAAAGCTAGCAAAAATACAATTATATGGTAAATATGCATATGTATATGGTATATACAATACTATAAATCTTTATATTATGGATCGAAATATTTATAGCGGCGTCGTCGTTGGTAACAATAAGAACAACAACAACAGCAACGACGCTGTTTGTCGCAGTCACCGTCACAGTCGCCGTTTCCGTCGAAGTCGAAGTCAATGCAAAATAGCTTAAACCCAAGATTTACATAGGTCATACGTTGCTGTATCGCATTTAGAGTTCATTAACACGCTAATAATCCACAAAAGCTAATAGTCATAGCTATGAATCTTCGCTCGATCGATCGATCGATCTATTTTTTTATAAGCAATTGCGCCACACCACACACTTCCTCCTGCTTATATACGCAGTATACTATACCAGCAACTAAATGCGACAAAGTTAAAATTAATTTTTTTGTTTTTTGCAGTACAACAAAAATACAAAAAAGCAATTTTCGGCAAGGTAAAATTTTCAACGTTCAGTAGAGAAACAGACATCAAGCAGAGCACAATTGTAATCAAAAATTTTGAAATAGTATTTCTTGGATTAAAAAAAAAAAAAAAAAGAAAATTTAATTTTAAGTAAATAAAGACAAAATTTTTATCCTTAAAAAAAATAAAAAAACTTTTTTTTTTTTTTGAAAAGAAGAAAAACCAATCTTTTCGATAAAAAATGGTTCTTGTGCTGCGTCGCATTTATGATATTCTATATAAAGTTTACGAGGATCATCGAGATCCGCGTGTCGAACATTTACCGCTCGTTGGGAATCCGTTGCCCGTTTTAAGCATTATTGTCGCATATCTTTGCTTTGTTTTGCATTATGGGCCAAAATTAATGGAACGTCGCAAAGCATTCGAATTAAAATACATTATGCGCTGCTATAATGGACTTCAAGTGATCGCAAACTTTTTTGTTTATTTTTGTAAGTAAAAAAAAACAAAAATAAAATAAAATTATAATAATAATAGATTTATTCCATGAACTAAGTACATACAACAAAAAGAACACACAAGCGTATTTTAATTAAATCAATGAAGCACAAAAAGAAAGAAAAAAAGTAGAAAATAGAAAATTATTGTAAATTAATTCTGTACTTAGGTAATCCAGAGATTTTCGGTTTGCTTTGAATTTGAGTTAGTCCGTTGGCAACTAACGAATTTGATTTAATAAATTTTCTCAAAACAAAGCATTTGTTAAATTAATTATAATCGTTTGAGAAATACGTTCATGAATTTTAATTTTTGGGTATATTAGAATTTTTTGCATATATGTACATGTAAATACCATCTACCACACAGAATATAGTTTGACTCAAATTCGATTAAAAAAAAAAAAATTATTTTTGTGCTGTTAAAAAGGTCTGGTTTTTTATCATTTTAGCTATGTCCGTCTGTCCACAAAAATTTTATTTATTCTGACTTAAAGGGCTGACTACTTTTTTTTTTTTTTATTTTTAAGGTTTAAAGTCAATTTTATTGCTTCACATCAGAAATTTAAACGGCTTACCTCTGTCTGTCTGCCTGTCTGTCTGTCTGTTTGTTTGTTTATCTCTGTTCTCTTGCATAAGAATACATTCAAAGGGTTAAAGAGTAAAGAGAGTCAGAAAGAAGCTAAATAAACACTATAAAAAATATGTATGTATGATCAGCGTTGAAAGAGTAGTCAAACTAGCTATGAAAATGATTATCACGGGGACTATAAGAGTTAGAGCCACCAAATTTGAGACTTAGACTCTCTTAAGCGTCAAGTGTGCACTTGCTAAGGGGTTTTCTCAGGGGTACCCCCCCATACAAAAACCATCCCAAAATTTTGGGTTTTTACATAAAACGTATTTTTTTTATACCCGCCAGACATGGTGTCAGAAAGTTTGTAACGCATTAAAGGAGGCATCGGAGACCCCATAAAGTACATTCGACGAGACGAATCGATTTAGCCATGTACGTTTGTCTGTCCGTCCGTCCGTCTGTCTGTCTATTGTAATGCGTTTTTCTCGGAAAGTTTTAAAGATATTGATCTGAAATTTTAAACTTAAGATTTTTCTGATCCTAGGCAGTTTGTATGTCAAAACCAAAGTGCCACGCTCATTTTTAGATATCACTTTTTTTCGATTTTTTGTTTTTTCTACAGATTGAGTAAAAAGCACTTCTAAAGGCATCCAATATCAAAAAGCAATGTGCCACGTCTATTTTTAGGCATAGCACCCATATAAATTCTTATTTATGAATATATATATACACTCCAATCTGGGTAGCATCTTTTCTACTGTCTTCTCCTATGAGTATGCTGCCGATATGACAAGGATCGTGTCACTTTAACATACAGACCCCATACAAACTTCCTTTCCATTTTTTATTTTTTCAAGAAAATGATTGTTCATCATCATTTTTAGCTTAAAATTTTCAATATATGCTTCAAAATTGAACCCCAACATGAGTTAATCCCCTCCCCACCGCTTTGCGGCACATAATCTACGTCACTGATGATCGTACATAAACTAATTAAAGTTTTGTGCGGCGGGTATTTGCTTCTGGTTCTACCGAAGTTAATGTTTTTTTCTTGTTTCTTGTTTTTTTTTTTTTTTTTTACATTTATGTGTAAACAAGTTGGCAGCTCCAGAATTTTTTTTAAAAACAATTGCTTATATCATATAAAATAGTTCATTGACATGATTATGTATTCGATTAGACTTTGTGCTATATACACAGTTGACAGCTGTTGACGTTCGGACGGACATTCTTTCAAAGTAGCCATTTGCTTATATTTAATTAAGACGTCAGCGATTAAATTAGCTAAAGTCTAAAAAAATAAATATACTATATATCTGGGGTGTTACACAAAATCAGTTTTGGTTGCTATTAAACCTCTATTAAAATTCAATAAATTAATAAATATAATTCACAATTAGTTTAAACATTATTTTCAAAAAAAAAAAAATTATAAAATATACAAAGCATTTTCAAAATTTTTTAATAAAGTTTATAGCAAAAAACAGAAAAAACTTTTAATATACCCCAAATTAAAAATTGATCTATTGAAAAATACATACATCTTTGCAATATAATTATAAATAGTTACAGTTACATAATAGACAGCTAGCTTTAATAATGTTTGTGCTTACGTAACGAATTCAATTTTTGTTTTATTTATTTTTATTGTTATTGCTCTTATTGTCATTGTTGCTGTTGCTGTCGCTGATGTTGCTGCTGCCGATGATGCTGTTTGTTCCTGTTCCTGCTGATTTTGCTGCTGTTGCTGCTGCTGCTGCTGTTGATGTCATTTTGGCAGGGCGTACCAAACTCGTATCTGCGTAGCGAATTCAGCTTAACATGTCAACGTATCGACCACACAAACAACGCACCATGGATGCGAAGGCTCATTTATATTTCGTATTGTTATTACTTAACCAAATATCTCGATTTATTTGACACGGTAAGTCCGTTTAAAGTCGCTACAGAGTGACAAACTGACAGCTCATCCATACTTTTTCCATTCTATTCATTTTCAAACACATCCACAAAAATTCTCCATCGTTTTCCATTTTCCATTTTATTCTGTACCTTATGCAATTGCCACTCATTCACTGGCTGCATGACTGCCTGGTTAGATTTAGATCTAATTCAGCTTTTTCTAATTCATTTTCATTGCCTTGTATCTGTCTGTCTGTCTGTGTGTGTGTATCTGTTTTGTGCTATCAACAACAGATTTTGTACAATTGTATTTTCCAATTATTCACACAGAGCAAATATGTAAAAAAGAAAAAGTATTGTTTGCACACTGCTTTGCTTTGCTTTGGTTTGGTTACGTTTCTTTTTTTTTTTTTTTATTTACTTTGAAAATGATATGACTGACAGCGTACATACACAAACTTACATATATGACGAATTAAAAAATTATATAAAACTTTTTTTTTTTTTTTTTTTTTTGCTTATTAGACTTTTTGTCGCTATGTAATTTACTTCTTTAACATTGCTCATTTACGATTTGAAAATACAAGAAAAAAACCGGCAAATAGTTTTTCAACATTAAAGCATTCATTATTATTATCGTATATGTGCATATTAATGAACTTGTTGACTCGAGCTAATCTTTTATCATGTCCGTCTCGTTCACCCAAAGTTGCTACTCCTTGAGTCTTCAAGATATCTGTTTCCTAAAAAAAGGCAAAAATCGAAAGTTTTGAGGTAGATTTGAATAGGGCTACCCCTAAAAATGGCACTGGCTGAGAAAAACCTTGCAAGTGAACACTTGACGGCTTAGGAGATTCTAAAATTCATATATGGTGGCCCCATCTCTTATAGTCTCCGAGATAATCTCTCTCATATGGCAGACAGCAGGACAGACGGACAGACATAGCCATATCGACTCGTCTTCAATGCAGATCAAGAATATATATACTTTATAGGGTCTATCATGTACCTGTTACATAGATTCGCAAACTTTAACCCTGGGAAAAAGGTATAAAAAATGAAAACAAAAATTTATAAATAAAAAGAAAATAGGTTAACTTTGGTGGACCAGCTTAATTACCCGTCACACGAATCTTAAAATAGTTTATGTGTTCACCAGGTGCTTAGATTAAATTTCACGATGAATTTGGTCAAATTTGTATGGAGGCTTTATGTTATATTAGTCCGATTCTTACCATATCGATAGTGTTCACTTAGGTGGACATTGGAATTAATTTTACCAAATTTTAATTGGATACATTAAGAAATAACAAATGTTTTCATACAAAACTCGAAAATGGGCGGTAAGTTTGTATGGATGCTTTACCTAAAAAATGGGCGTGGCGCCTTAGATTTGACATTGGATGACATAAGAAGTGTTCTTACCGTATTTGGAGTGAATATGTTAAAAAAAAATACGTATTTTCATACAAAAAATCGAAAAAAGTGGTAAGTTTGTATGGGGGCTATATCTGAAAATGGGCGTGGCAACATTCTTTTGATATTGGATGCCATTAGAAATATTTTTACCCCATATTGTAGTAAAAGCATTCATAAATAATAACAATTTTTATACAAAAAATCGAAAAAAAGTAGTAAGTTTGCATAGGGGCCATATCTACAAATGGGCGTGGCACCTTGTCCTAACATACAAAGTAACTAGGAGCACAAAAAGCCTAAGTTTCAAATTTCAGGTCAATATCTTTCAAACTTTCCGAGTAAAACGCATCGCAACACAGACAGACAGACGGACATGGCTAAATCGATTCGTCTCATCGAGCTGATCAATAATAAATATACTTTATGGGGTCTCCGATGCCTCCTTCAGGCGTTTCAAACTTTCGGACAAACGGGTACAAAAGTAGCAACTTTGTATGGGGCTATATCTAAAAATGGGCGTGGCATCTTGGTTCTGACATACAAAAGCTTAAGTTTCGAATTTCGTTTAATTTTCTAAAACTTCCGAGCAAAACGCATTGCAACAGACAGACGAACGGACGGACAAACAAACGGACATGGCTAAATCGATTCGTCTCGTCGAGCTGGGGGTCTCTGATGCCTCCTTTAATGTGTTGCAAACTTTCCGAAAAACTGATAGTACCCTTTACACTATGTGTGGCGGGAATAAAAATGAATAAGCACTTTTTTCGAATGTACGATCGCTTTTAACTGAATAGATCTCCATTTCAATATCTGGAGTCAGTCTGTCAATCGTTTTGTTTGTTCATATTTATTTTCTTTTCTTTTCTCTGTCTATCATATTGTTCATTTATCTAACTGTCCATCTATATGTCCGTCTAGCTGTCCACATATCTTTTTGTCTGCCTATAAACTTCCAGTTTAGATGCTCCAGAATATAAATCTATTTTTATTTACGCGAATATTTGTTTCATAAAGCAAACCTTTTCACCTTTGGTAAGTGTAACTTTTTGTTCGTACTCAATCGCCTGCAATATTCTTTTTAGTTTTCTTTATGCATTTTTTTTTGTTTTTAAATTTAGTTTTAAAAGTTTCTGTGTCGATTTAAAGTTGATAAAGTTTAAATGACCATTTCTGACTTTAAGTCAAGTGTTTATTTATAATAATGTTTTATGCACATTGGGGTGGTCCCAAAATGTATGGAAATTTTTTTTTCAAAATTTTTATGCACTCACCCTCTAGGATTGTTCTATGTCGAAAATAAGAAGACACTAATTTTTTTATATTGTTTTACTTTGGATAATATTTAATGGTGCAGCAAAGTCCCTGAAGTTTCCCATGTATTTTATATGGGAAAATAATAATTTTCTTAGATTTAATGTAGAAACCAGGAAAATGAATTTCAGGGGCTTTGTGGCTTCTTTAAATATTATACAATAAAAAAAAAAAAAAAAAAAAAAAAAAAATACTGGTCTTCTTATAGAATAATCCTAGGGGGTGAGCGCATACAATTTATTTATGGACCACCCTAATGCATATACTTACGAGTAGTACCTATGATATTGTACAGTGCTGTAATTATATTTTAAGTATTCAAAATGACTAACTCACTGACAAACTGCCTGACTGACGTAAAGAAAACTTTCTAGACAAAATTGTTTGTTTAACTTGTTTCATTTTTTCATGTTCTATTTTTTTGTTTTTTTTCCTTGTAAATTGTTCAATCTTTCTTTTATCCTTGTACATCTTCTGCTGTACATAGTATCTTCTTCAGTTTTCAGCTTTCAAACTTCATTTACTTGCATACTTTTAATATTCTTTTTGTATTTTCTATTTTTTTTTTCTTCTATTTTTTTGTTTTTTGTTTTGTTTTTTTTTTTCGGTTCACAGATTTTTATTGTGCTGCGTAAGAAATACAATCAGATAACTTTTCTGCATGTCTACCATCATGCCGGTATGATATTTGGTGTTCATGTATTCGTGACCTTTATGGTTCATTCAACAATGTTGGGCGTGATCAATCTTTTTATACACAGCGTTATGTATTTGTACTATTTTTTGACCTCGGTGCGTCCCATAACACAGGCCTTATGGTGGAAACGACACATAACACAATTGCAATTGTTACAATTTGGTTATTTAATTGTACACTTTTTAATGGTTCTCATATGGAATGATTGTAATCATCCGAATATAATCAGCATTGTTGGTCTAACGCAAAATCTTTTTATGTTTGCGCTATTCTTTGATTTCTATCTCAGAGCTTATGTGAGGGAAAAATAAAACAACAAAGAAGGTGTCTGCAAAACAGAATACAACAACAACAACACTTCAAACGGATGCAACGGATACAACGAATATAACGCAGCAAAAGCAACAAGCGGACTCATATCCTGTTACGTTATCAACAGCAACAACGACGACGACGAAGTCAACAGCAGCAGCTGTAGCGGAATCACCACCACCATCAGCAACATCGGCTGCAGCAGCTCTTAAGCAGAAGCAAAGTTGACGCTTTTATCCTTTAATGCGTATTTTTAATATCTAAATTCTCTTTTTTTTTTTCTCAAAACAATTTTTTTTTATTCCGCTGCGTATAGTAATCCCGCATTAGACCTTAATAAAAATTTAGTTTATATTTACAATCATTTCTTTACATATTAAATTGTGTATTTTATGCTCAATGTTTTTTTTTTTCACTTTATTTTTTTTTTTTTTAAATTTAAGCAAGTTTATACATATTATTTTTTTGCTATTTGTGTGCGAAAATGCGTACATAATGTGATTACATCGACTTAAATGTAGCTGCTATACTCTAGTTTTAAGCTAAAGCAAATATTCTCACTTCAATTAAGTTTAAAGATTTGCATAGGATTTCTTTTTTTTTTTTTTCGACTATGCGCACTGTGGGCAAAATGACAAATTTTTGTGGCATTAATAAAATTTTTTTTAAAGGAATTTACTAGTGATGTACATGGAACTACATATTCAATAACGATAATTTTTTGTCGCGATCATATACATTTCGGGTTTTTCTATACCCACCACACACATTGTCGTAGACCCCATAAAGTATATATATTCTTGATCAGCTCAATGAGACGAAACGAAACGATCTTGCCATGTCCGTCTGTTTGTATAAGCATTATATATGTATGTATTCTCTCCAAATCGGGTAAAACCACTTCTAATGTCATTCAATGTCAAAACCAAGATGACATGCCCATTTTTAGGTTAAGTCCCTATGCAAACTTCCCACACATTTTAGATATTTTGTATGAAAATAGGTATTATTTATGGATGCATTCACTCCAAATTGGGTAAAAACACTTATAATATCTTCATATGTACACACCACCAATATAATAAGGATCGGGCAACTATAACATACAGCCCCCATATAAACTAACCTCCCATTTTCTGATTTTTTTTTTTAAGAAAACGTCTGTCTAAGCTTAAAATTTGATCCTATTATTTTGTCTAAACTTTGGTTGTATCGGACTATTGACTCCAAGCCAACCCTTCTCGAAAGTTTACCGCCACTAATAATAATAAATAAACTATTTTAATATTCGTGTGGCGGTTATACGAACTTCGGTTACATCGAAGCTAACGTTTTTCCTTTTTTTTTACTTTTTTTCAAAACAGTCACGCAGTTCCCTTGGGGGTTCTGACATTTTTTTAACCTTATGCAAAAGCATCGGTAGCTGTGTCGAAACATCGAGTATTGAAATAATATTTATTTCCAATCGTACCGGAAAGCACCTGGTTAAAGCTCATCCTGAAATCGGTGTTATATTCTTAGATATGTTCTTCAATGCAATGGCTCGTATTCATCACTTTTCTCACTGGAAGTACGTTGTATTAATAATGGTTCCAAAGCCTTGAAAGCCGGACAATTTGGTTGAATCTTATAGACCAATTAGTTTACTTTTCAAAAATATTTGAGCAGATAATTTTTGACTCGAATGCTGCCGTCTACTTCGGCTATTCAAAGTGCAATTCCTGGCCATCATCAGTTTGGATTTAGTCAACATCATTGTACGCAAGGATAAGAAAATTATTGAAGTTTTTGAAAATATTCAGTATGGCTCAGCACTTTTCTTGAATGTTCAAGAGGCGTTTGAACTTTAAAAATCTCTTCTAACAGTGGCACAATTCCTTCTACTCAAGTCTTATTTATTTCAATGCCACTTTATGTTCAAAGTTCGTCGTACGATCGGTCGAGTATTCAATGCATCAAGGCTGGTATACCTCAAGGAAGTGTATTTGGTTCAGTTTTGTACACTCTTACAGATTCAACTTGTACCTTACACAATGCTTGCTACTTATGCGGATGATACTGTTTTTATAGCTAGCTCAGCCAGCAACAGTGATGTTGCAGATCTGTCACAGGAGTTCCTGAATGCTTTTACAAGATGAGCCAATCGATTAAACATAGCAGTTAACAGCAACAAGTCACAGAATTGTAGCTGTGCTCTACGAAAGGGAATTTGCCTCGATGCCTCACTTAATACCTCAAATAAATTGTGTTCGATATTAAGAAATGTTTCTGTACCGGCGACTTACTTGGCGCACTTGGGGGCTCTGCGGCATCGTCTAGCATTAAAAGAGCAAAAAGAAACAGAGTAAAAAAACAAACCGCTCCAAGTGGCTTTTGGCAGTACATTGACGAAAAGCCAGGCTGAATATTTGATGCTTCATTCGTTACTCATATTGTCTTTGCTTGTACATTTTGGAAACTGGGCTTTAAATAAATTTTGTCACTCAATTTCATGCCGAATACTGAATATGTGTATATTCGTATATTCGCTTCAAGAACAAAAGTGATCGATTACTTTTAACATATTTTGTTTTATTCGTTGCTTACCTTACGAATACAAATGCATTAGAAACGAACGAATGATTTCGTGTAAGCGACAATGGCTGCCGTTGCAGTCGGTATTATATTATCGTAAATTTTAGTTGTACAAATTTTGCATATTAGTAGAAAAAGTTTATTAATTCTTTCTTTGGTTTCAAAACTCATTTTTTTTCATATTCGATTTACTAATTTAAGAAGAAAAAACATTTTTTTTTTTTAAATTAGTAAAAAAAAAGCACTCAAATTGTCAATCGAATTCGTTTGAATTAAACTGTATATCTGCCTTTTGATTCGTTTACTTTGATTTTAACAAACTAAAAACAACAATTTTTTTTTGGTTCCTTTTTCGTTGTGCGTTTAGCTTTTCAACTGTATTTTATTTATGTTTTTTCCTTCTTTTTTTTTTTTTTTTTTTTTTTTTAAGCCGTTTGAAAGTGAGCAAGTACGCCGTTGGGACCTTGAACAGTTCATTGTATGTGTAGTAGAACTGTTATGCATATAGCCACATACACAACACAGACTCATACCAATACTTATGGAACCCAACAAGCCCAACAAGCCGACCGACCGAACGACCGACCAAACAGCCAACCATCCATTCATTCAGCCACCACAAGCGATATATTTCATGATTGGCTTTCGTAACTAATATAAAATGCCAAAGCGAAAACGAAACGAGAACGAGTACGAGAGGCAACGAAATAGGCTTTTGAATTTGACTCGATGACTCTTTTTTTATTTTTTTTTTTTTTTTTTCCACGTCAATTTTCGCGCATCGTACGCTATGTGTTTCTGTGTGTGTGTGTGTGTGTGTGTGTACGTAGCTGTGTAGCAGCGTGCTTTCTTCTGCTTCTATTTCAAATGTTACACAACAAAATCAACAAGTGTACAGGCTATATTGGTTTTATTATAAAGTTTGTTCCAATTTACAAAGCTTCGGCGAGAAACTCAACGATGACATAACCGACGAAATCTCCACTTAAGTCATTGACAACATTTTCATACAAATGTCGCTATTGTCTTGAATGACATGTCTTGTAAGACGTCTTAGATGAAATGTCTTGTAAGATATTTTGGATGAAGTATCTCCTAACACGTCTTGGATGTCATGGATGACATGTCTTGAACGACGTCATGGATTACATGTTTTGTAAGATGTCTTGATGACATGACTCGTAAGACGTCTTGGATGGCATGTCTTGTAAGATGTCTTGTAAGAAGTCTTTTATGATGTCTTGGATGACATGTCTTGTAAGCATTTTGATGGCATGTCTTGTTAGACGTCTATGATGACGCTTTGAATGACATGTCTTGTAAGATATCTTGTATGACATGTCTTGTAAGATGTCTTGGATGACATGAAACGTAAGACGTCATGTGTGACAAGTCTTGTAAGACGTCTTGCATGATCTATTTTGTATACATGAGCTATTCTAAGGTTCGTGTGAAACAAACCAGCGAGACCCGACCTATAAACCACACCGAAAATTGGAGATAACCAAACCAAAATTTACATACTTTCTACGAAGCGTATTAATGTTTCGATTGAAATAATTTTTTCATCAAATTCTTATCTTGTAAACTTTTCGCTGTTGTCTACATTTTCCATTTTTTTTTTTTTCTGAAATTTATTTTTTTTTTTTTTTTTTGTTTGACTTGACTTGACTTGAACTTATCTCGCCATTTTTGCGGCGTCGGCAAAAGCAATCAAAGTGTTTTGCCAAGTGAAAATTATGTACATCTACCTCAAGGATATCGAAGATCAAAAGCTTAATCAAATAAAGGCGCGCACATACAAAATATGTATTCAACACAAAACACACCATGCCGCACGACACCTTTTTGCATCCCGAAAACGAAAGAAAAAAAAAAAATAAAATCCAACCCAAAGAACATATTCATTGTGGCATGGCACAATTGGATTGGAATGGTAAATTTACGTTTTGTCGTGTCGTGTCGTCGTCGTCGCCGTAATGGAATAAAGAAGAGAAGATGTATTGTATGAGTTTACTTTATGGTTTTGCCATTTTGTGATGTTGTGCGAAAATTGTCGTTTAGGCTGCAATCGTTGCAGTAATAGCAACAACAACAACAACAAACAACAATGATATCAAGAATAACTGCAACAACAACAACAACAACAATTGTAATAACAAAATCGGTTATACCGCCATCAACAATGTTGCTACCAAAATACGATGCTGCTGTTTTGTGTATGTGTTTGTCTATCTGTCTGTGTGTGTGTGTGTGTGCGTATTAATGTGGTTGTAGATTCGATGCTGCTAATGCGCTTCAATGTCCTGCCATGCTAGCAACGTCAGGTAACGATGGCAATGGTAACGGCAACGGCGAACTCTTTTTTTGCTGCTTTAAACCATAACTCAGCTCGCTTTACTGCTCTGCTTTACGCTGCTACCCTCTTTACATTGTGTTCTGTTTTTCTTTTTTGATTCAGAATCGTTAGCTTCCCGTAGCTTATACGGCTCGCGTTTTGGCTTGCGTTGCATTATCCAACAGTCAACCTAACCAGTTCAATTTGTTACCTTTCCTTAGATGCCCCAAAACGCTGCTTTTTTTTCATATACGGTATATACTCGTTTCTATTTCCGTTGCCATTACTGTACGAGAGTAGCTAAATAAGTTTGCTTATGCTTTAGGTGTGTGATCTAATTAAATTAATAAATCTTGCTTTGGCATTTTGAAGCGAACAATTTAGAGAGCAAAAATGCCACAGATTATTGAAATCATTCTTCGAGTGAATAAATAAACTGTTCATTGCTCTTCATATGATTCGTATAACATGAAAATAGTTTATTGTATCAAGTAAAAAATTTTTTTTAATCTAAAAAATTATTATTGTTAGTTCTTGTTCATTATATCAAGAACATTGGTTCGTGCACTAAAAATATTGTTTTTTACTTTCTAGTGTTGGCGAAAAGAGTGATTTTTGAGTAGAGTGTGATAAGCGGCTGCGACTTCAAAATCACAGTGTCTGCAAACAGTGATAAAATCGCCACTATTTAGCGATTATTGAACAGGTTCACTGATCACTGAAATATAAAACACTGCTTTTACTGTAAAACTTCAAATTGCACAAAAAATAATATTTTCGAAAAGCAATTGTGTTCTTGGTTGCTTCCTTTGCAATTGCCGTTTTAAGTTATTCATACTTTTTCGAACGAAAGTTTGTTACCCTTTTTTATAAAAAAATATTACATTTCACTTCGTTTTTTATTCATTTTTTTCGTGCAATTTTGCTTTCACCATTAAATCGTTTTAATAGATCGCGCTTTTAGTGAATTGCACGTATTATCGACTCAAGTCACTGGCAAATGTATCAACGAATTTGTACAGACTCGGTGTTGAAGCGAATTTGAACGATTCGTGAAGAGTGATAAAAGCACCAATCACTGATAAATGAACTGTTTCACTGTTTGCAAAGAGCGATACACAAAATCACCGATAACTGAGCATGTTCACCGAGGAACACGAAAATCGCAAATCACTACTTTTAGTCGCAGTGCGACAGTGAAAAAATCGACGAAAGTGAAGAAATATTTTTTTAAACTAAGATTTGTTTACTAGAAAATTCGTTCTTGTAGTAAGAAAAACCATTGTCCTTCGTTCGTTTTATTGTATTAAAGATAATCGTTTATGATAGCAACAACATTCGATCAATGATTTATGTATCAAGGGCAACCCATTTTGATAGTATTAAAAATGATTGTTTTTCTATAAATTTTGTATTTAAAATATATGTTTTATGTGTTCATTGTATCAAGATCAATTATTCATTCTATCAAGAACAATTGTTCATTGCATCAAGAACAATTGTTTATTGCAACAAGAACAATTATTCATTGTGTCAAGAACAATTGTTCATTGTATCAAGAACAATTGTTCATTGTATCAAGAACAATTGTTCATTGTATCTAGTTCGTTGTATTTTTTTTTTTTGTTCTTTGTATGATGAACTATTGTTCATTGCATCAAGAACAATTCGTTGTATCTAGTTCAATGTGTCAAGAACAATTATTCTTTGTGTCCGAAGCATTTCTGGTTTTTTTTTTTAAACCATTTTTTATAACGGATGTACTTAATCCAAGTAGAATATTTTCTCTGATAAGGTATCTTTTTGGGTTTTTGTCATTATATGGAGTTCCTCTCCAAACTAGTACGATGAGCACGACTAATCTAGTTGGAATGTTTCTCAAGAAAATGTTTTGACGATTCACAAAAATGCGGCTAAGACACACGACGATTTACCAGAAATCCGATGGAAATAATAACAAATAACGTAGTAGACTCTGCGCTGTTTGCCAACTGGGAAAATGTTTGACTCTCACAAGCGTCCTTCTGAATTTTTGTGTAATTATATATTGCAAATAGGCAATTATTTGTTAATCCACTCTCGTACAATTTTGTTGTTGTTCTGTGCTAAACAAGCTAACAAATGAACAAACGAACAAATATGTTTATATGTATGTATGTATGCATGTATTTGCCCGTATTTCTGTCCGTCTGTCTGTCTGTCTGTCCGTCTGTCTGTTTATATTTGTGTGCATTAAAGTAGCGCTTTGTATGTGTTTTCTTACGTTTATGCTTTTGAGTTGCTTTACAGTAGCGAAACTTTGCATTTCGGTTTTTTGCTAATGCTTCGGGCAACGAAATTTAATAAATATTGCATTTAATAAAATATTGATTTATTTTAAATTATTTGTATACTTTTGCATTTGTATTTTTTTTCTTATTTAAATATTTTTGCGCATAAATTCATTTCAGTTGCGTTATACGAAATGCTGCATAGATACAAGATACAAGATTATAATTTAATATTTTTTAAAATTGAAAATAGAATTTAAGTTTTATGCATTTTAAACTGAAGAATTCTCAACAAAATTTAATCCATAACAAAGCTTCTCATTAGTTAAGCAAAGATAGTCACTGGCGTGTTGCAGCTACTACGTCGAACTTGCAACATTGCAACGGCATTGCGCGTTGCTTTATTATTGCAAACATAAATTTCATTTTAAATAAATAATTGCAATAAAGTTGCAAAGTGAAAGTTTAGACAAAGTTTCTTTGCAAGTGAAACAACATTCGAAACGTTCGGAATGTTAAGATTAAATTTGATAGTTTGATCACAACAATAAGCTAATCTAGTAAAATTTTAGTTGCATTTTAGATGAAAAGTATCTACATCTAGACTTTTTTTCGTTGTATCTTACGGATACAAAATATCACATACCTAAATAATTTGCAGTTAAATAATCTTACTTAATATTGATTCGTCAGAATGTTAAGTAGAGCGTAAATTTTTAAAATTAACACAAATAACCATCAAATTCTAAATGCTATAATGAATTTTTAACTAACGGCAAATTTATATATAGTATATATAGTATAGAGCTTTTAATCTAGTAAACTGTAGTTATCGTACAAAATGTACACAGAGAGAAAAAAACAATGTTAGGCAACTAAAAACGATGATTATACTTGATCTAAGAACGCACGAATGTTCCTGTTGGCTTTTGAGTTGAACAAAAAAATCGTGCTTTAATTAAAGTTCCAAAAGCTTAAATTGTAAAATCAGAGAAAGAGAGAGAGAGAGAGAAAGAGAGAGAGAGAGCAAAGCGGTAAAAATCGTGATCAACGCTTTCACAAATTTACTCTTGTCGTATCACTTTTTGGTTTGTTTTTATTGTTTCTAACTGTTCGCTTGGTAAGAACAAATTTTTCTAAATATAAGAACGAATGTTCTCGACACAATAACGAAAGAAAGACTGGATGGCGGAGCTGCTCTTCACCGACGGGTCTAAGTTGGATTGTGGTGTGGGTTCTGGAGTACACTCAGAGGACTTGCAAGTGAAAGAGTTCTTTCGTCAGCCGAATCTCCATGCTGTACTATTGAAGTGTAAGGCACTGGGTGCAGCTGGAGACTCGGGACAGATCAGTTTTCATTTTTTCAGCCATAAAAGCGCTGGATAATCATATTACCAATTCAAAGCTAGTTAGGGAATGTAAAAACCAACTAAATCTTGTTGGTCGCCTTAATACACTTTGCCTTGCATGGGTCCCAGGGCACAGTGATGTTCCAGGGAACGAGAAATCTGACAGACTGAATAGAAGATGTTGATCGGGTGAATCCTAGTCAGTTGCGGTTCAGATCCCAATTAGCGCTAGGGTCGCCCTCATTAGGAATCACTGCACCTCTTAAGGCAATAATAAATGGCATAATTTGAATAGCTGCAGGAGACTAACAGCCGCTATCACAGGGCATTGGCCCATCGGGGGAACACACGGCCAGATTGCGTATCCTGCGCTTAGATCGAGTAGACTAAGGTACTTTGGACGTTGGCAGTTGGAATCGCTGAGCGATCTGTCTACGGTCCTTTCCTAACTGTACTGGTTGGCTCTGATTATTTAGAGCCAATTACGTACTAAATATCACTTCCGAGATATTTTAGTGCTAGCAAAACAGCAGTTATATTCTAAATTGAGGGGAATATGAGTTTTCCCCTTAGCTACCTCTATATATAGTCGCATTTCGAAAATTCAAAGAAAAAAAACCAAAGGTCAAAGGTCACAAGTCAAACGTGTCCCTCTGCATTTTCACTTGAAAATTTGCTTTTTAAAATGGATTTTTAAGGATATCTCGGCAACGGTTAATGGGTCTATGTTTGTTTTTAGATGCTACGCCCAAAAATACATAAAATAGGGCCATGAGAAACTAGCACTGTTTTTGGTATAAACTAAAAAAAGAATATTTGTCGAGAAACAGATGATGAGAGAGAGATGATTTAACATTTGACCTATGGTCCTTAGAATATTCCAAAGATTATGTTCCTACTATACGCTTGGTCACGTTTTTTGACTCGAATAAATTGACCCACCCTAATGTACAAGCATATTGTATTTGCATAGTAAAAATGATCCGAATTATATTTAGACCAATCGTTCTTAATATAAGTAAAATTTGTTCTCAAATCAACATAAATTTGTTCTTTAAATGAGTAAACACTTTCAAAATGTGACTGACTCAAGTTTATTATTGAACATATTTAATTTGAGAAAAACCCGGTTCATCTTACTTTTAACCATGGATGTGCTTGATATATGCATGAAAGTATAATTAGTTTTTTTCTCTCAGTGTACATACATACACACACATACATAAATTATTGACTATTTAAGAAAATATTTTAAAATTATGTATATAGGCCAATCAGAAATTGAACGCTCCTGGCTGTATTCCAAATTACCTCAAAAAATTTAGCTCGCATTATCTTCGCTTAATATGTGTATTTGTATGTATTGGTGTGTGGGTATATGTATATATTGTATATCTATCTGCCTATATTTGTGTATGTATACATACATATCTGCAATTGATAAAGACAAGCATTAGCGTATGTAATAAGAAGATGAAGATGATGAAGAAGAAGAAGAAAATGTAGTAGACGATGACATGCAGTGATGCGGGAAGCCATAGGCAAAATACACAACTTACAAATTTAGTATATAAAATCGTTTACATACATATACATATATACGAGTATGTATGTATAGGCAGTGTAAAACGCAATTACATGTATGTAGCTAACGTACATAAAGATACATACATATATAAGATACATAAGTACTACATATGTATAGATACATACCGTGTATATTTACATATGTATTCATTACACTGTTGCGCTTTTTTATTTTTTTCGGTTTTTTTTTAACAGCAAACATATATTTGAGCATATTTTACAAAGGTTAATTGCAAGCGCACAAAACCAGGGAAATATATACAATATGTATGAGATATGTAAGTATTAGCTGTAAATTTAACATAAAAACGAGCGCGTATGATGTATAAGACTATAAAATAGAAGAACGGGTAGTGTAAAGAGGGCTGACAGTGAATTTTGTAATAAGGGAGTTATATAAATTCACTGTATTGTAACGTATCTGTACACACATACACACACATCTGTACGTAAGCAAATGTATCTAGATACTTTAATACAAATACATACTTTCTATGTTCTATAGATACATTCGAATGCTTAGCAAGTATGTTAAATACAAATGTAAAATAATGAAAAAAAAATAAATATATAAATAAATAAATTAACACAAAAGCTTAGCTAGAAAAAAAAAACAAAAATCAACAAATACAAAAAGAAAGCAACATTCAACATTCGAGTTTGTCGACTAAGTTAACCAAATATTGTAACACTCAACTTGGTAATACTTTAGAATGCTTCCACATCTTGCGTTTTTTTATTTTTGTTTTTTTTTTTTTGTTTACATTCAACACTCTACAGGATGCTCATTTCAGAGCTATACAATTGAGCACTAAAGTTGAAAAAAAAATTCAAAAAGAGATTAGCAATAATTTTTTTTAAATTTATTTTTTTTTTTATTTATTTTTAATGTATTCAGAATGGTCGTGCAAAAAAATTAAAAATTACCTTTGCACTCAAAGGAAAAGTGAACGCCCCTTGTAAAAGTAAATTTGTGCAGCTCTGTGCAATTTTCTGCAATCAGCTGTTTGTGACTACGCTTAATTTGTTTTAAAATATAATTCAATTGTGCTGTTCACGAAGTCTTGGTGCACTGTTCTTTATGCACTCAGCTGTTTGTGACAACTCAAATATTGGAAAATTGACTGATAAAGTTCAGGAAAACATTAATACATTAAACATTAATAAATAAAGGAAATTATTTGCAAAATAGCAGTGAATTATTGAGGTATGTGAACTTTTATTGTTTCTACTGTTCAAAACCTGTTTACTTTTTTATAGAAGGCAGCTGACTGACTTTGCAATAATCGCCAGCCAAGTTATATATGAATTTGTTGAATTTTGGTCTGCCACTTGCTATACTTTCGTATTTATTTTGCAGCTAGCATTATACCGATGCAATGAAATTTTTTCAATTTTAATAATTTTTTAAGTACAAAGTAGATTATCAAATTTATATGGAAATTGTTATTGGTTGTGCAACATTTGATTTGCATTATTCTACGTTACTAGAGTTGCCAGATCATACTAAATACGGTTTTTTTGTGTGAGTTGCTCAAAACGTTTCATATACGAGTAAATGCTCAAACGTTTCATATACGAAGTAAATCCTTGTAACAAAACTGAAAATGACAAACAGCGCTTCAAAACTCAGATTTCAAATTATTTTACACAGAATACATACACTTCTCTCGGATTAGACAGTTTCATAAACAATTTTGATGAATACCACCAGTTTTAAATTTCTGCGCAGCTTACCATGCATGAGTGCGAAGAAAAAAGAAATCTAAAATGGCAGCTCTGATACCAACTTGTTTTTGTAACTTTTAACGTAACACACTCCCAGACAAATAAGTTGCGTACACTTCGTTTTATTTCCATTTTATCTTTTTGCAAATTTTATTCTGAGAAGCTGGAGCTTCAAGAATATGTGACCTTTGATTTCTTAAAATAATATTCCGTGTATATGTTATGAATATAAACATCTATACTATACCTGGTGAAAACCCATTTAAAACAATTGTTTTCTCTATCCAAAAAGCAACAAGATAAACAAAAAAAAATAATAATAAATAAAAGTAGAGTTCTACACTAAAGACTTTATTAACTTCAAACCAGCTAAATATAAAGTGTTTGTTATAAAGACGTTAAACTATGAAATGCATATCAAGTTGTCATTTTCTGTCGTTGGCTGCTCTCGGTTAGTCACTTACTGGGAAATAGTAAGATTGGAGCTATTCGGATCTTTCGGTACCAATTACTCACTTTTCGATAAGCTGCAAAATGAACAACTGAAATTTGAAGGCCGAAACTGGTTCCAAGTACTGTTCTGAGCAATGCAAGTTTATTCTGTTTTTCTAAAGATTAAAATATTTCATTAAAATAAAAACAGGTACCCCTTTTATTTTAAACCCATTTTTGCTATTTACACTTAACAATGAACTAAAAGGTTTTATTACAAACACGCCTGTCGAGATGTATTTGTATGTAAAAAGTATCTATGTATGTGTGTGTATCTATTTTTGTATTTGTATCTTTTTATAAATCTTGGCTGTATTTGTGTATAGTTCTGCTGGTACTGTTGACTTTTTAACTTTGCTAATGAAGTGAAAAATATTAAATATTTAAAAAAAAAAAAAAAAAAAACAAAAAATAAAAAACGAAAAGTTTTTAGTTATTCTTTCATTTTTTTTTTCGCCGAAGCAAAATTTTCTATTATACTCGCTTTGGCTACATTTTCTTTGTTGCAAAATTATTTGAAACATTAGAAAACAGTTCATTAGCTAAAGTTTTTATATTTATTTTTTTTTTATTTTTTTACTTCATTTTGTTCAAATTCCCGCTGACGCGTTGCAGCACAATCTAAAAATCATCATCATCTTCATCATCATCATTATCAACACAATAATAATCTGTACTTGATTATCATCAACATTGTCTCATTGTCGTTTGTTTGGACTTCAATACTTTTGCTTCATTTATCTTTTTTTTTTTTTATTTACTTTCCTACATTACTCATACAAAGAAGAAGAAGAAGTATGAAAGGAAAAAAAAAAACACAAATATAAAATAAAATGGTGAAAATCAACAAGCACTTCAAGGCTGCTTTAATGACGTCGATTTATTAGAAAATTTCGTCAGTTTACGTCGTAATTTTTGGATTTTCAAAAACAATTTCGGCTTCATTTCAAGACGGCATCAGAACAAACTGCAGCAGACTTATAGTGTATTACTTTAAATTTTTCATTTTTAATGTTTCAGAAGTTTTACTAAAATATTTGAATAAATTAGAAAAGATAAAAAAGCTTTTAAAATCTAAATCTGAGAAAAAAATTCTAACAGGGCTGGCTACACCAGTTATCTAGCAGCCAAAATCAGTGTTGAACAGTGTTGTTATGAGATCTTACTCATATAAGTGAGTTGATCATTGTTGAAAGAATGTTATGATATCGGAGAGATGGCTCAATATTGCCATGTATTCCCTAATTAAACTATTGTGGATCAGTTCACCATTGGTCTGCCACTGCTGCATATTTTCAATAGCAGTAACTGTAACACTTTGGCTTCTATCTAGTATCAAAAGAGGAGACCTAACTGGCAGATTTGGTTTTTGACATACGCTTAGTCATGTTCATGATCGTGAAGATTATACGGTTGCGGAAACATCCATATCTAAGCAGTATACAGTATATTCACGTACAGGCTCTGACACATGTGTTTCTTTGGACTTTCTGCTGGAATGGGTCCCAGTTCTATGATTTTCTTAAATCTGAGATCCATGCCATTCAAAATTCATGCCATTCAAGATTCAGCATCCTTCGATACGCTGTCAATTAACTTAGCCTTGTAATATACCAGGGCATACATCTGTAGTTATTTTTATTATTTTGAATTTTCTATTGTTATATTACCGACAAGTTCGTCTAAACCTTTTCCTCTGGGTTACGGAATGACCACTTGTCACTTGTGTTGTGACCGTTCAGATACTATGCCAGTTCCTAGTTTCCTATGGTTTTGTTTCTACTGTTAGAATGCAGAAATTTTTGAATTTTGTACAGATTTTTTGTTTTTTATTTGATTGCCTTCTGCTGACTTTTTTCTCCAATAGATTTATGCGGTCCTAAGCAGAACCTGGCAACCTGTGGCAACAACTGATTGTGTTTCTCTCATCTCTTGTAGTGAGCGCATAGAAGGCATTCATTGTTACAATTCCTTTCCAACCAGTGTTGCGGTTTTTCTCCTTACTCTCTCATACATGCTAAGCAACACGGCTGTTTTAACAGTACAACATACGTGCATAAGAAGAAAAGAAAAGCTCAAACGGCCTAATGTTTCCAACCAATCAGATAAGCTTTGTTCCATGCCATGGCGATAAATTATATTTCGATGTTTTGCAGTTGAATTAAAGTTTTTTTCTCTTGTTTTTTAATTTAATTAATTAAAATGTTAATTAGTTTTATTGAATGAATTTACCGAAAGTTTTACAAGTTAAATGTTCTGCTACTTTTTTTCACACAAAAAAAAGCTGAAGTCCAAACGCATTTCAGCCCTAGTAATGGAAAAGTTTTCACATTTTACTATTCATTGTCTGAATGAAATGAAGCAAATCGTTTTGAAACGCTCTGAATAGGGCACAAACGCATACAACAACCATATACACAGATACACACACACCAAACACATACATTTACACATGCTATTGTATAGGTTCAAAAAATGGAAAACAAAAAAAAAAAAAAAAATTGCTGATAGATTTTAGAGTTTGGTACAGTTTCAGTCAAGTCATACTATAGATGGAATAGTTGTTTTTACTAGATTGAATTGGATTAACTCTGTTCTGTTCCAACGGTCCAGTTCCGGTTCGGTTCAATTCATTTTTGCTTTATTTCTGTGGAGGCAATTAATTTTGTGAATTTGACACGCGACCGAAGAGTTTGCTTGTAAGAGCACGTTTTTACGCTACTAACTGGAAAACTTTTCCCATGTACATATGTGTGCATGTGTGTGTGTAACTTAGGCTCAACAAATATACATACGGACGGACGAACAGACATACATGACTCAACTATAACTGACGCCACAAGCAGCCCCAATGGGATCTGCCGCATCCCAGTATGCAGTATTCATGCTTTTCTGTGTTTAGCCTTTTCTCCAGCTTTTATCGTCGTCATTTTTCAAATCGAAACTCGAAATTTGTTCATTCATATTAGATTATTTAATTTCTGGTTTTGGCATTTTCCATTTATTTTTTTATTTTCCTCCGTTGTTGTTTCTCCTCTCTCTCACTGTATCTGGCACTCCGCTTTCTGGTTTCATACACCAATGTTATCCTTTCGGACTTTTTATATTTTTCTGGTGTTTTCGGTTTCGTTTTTATTTTTTTTCTACTTTGCTTTCGCTTAGTAGTTTATTCATTGCTTGTAGTCAAATTAGTTTTTAATTTAAGTTTGTTGTTGTGGTATGCAAGCATTTAGTTAGTTTTTGTATGAGTGACTCTAACATATATGTAGAAGCAATGTGCATATGTTTGTATACGTGTGTGTGTGTATGATTTTTTTTTTTTTTTTTTTTTTTTTTTTTTTTGTTCAGCCAAAATTTTGTATTTTTGTACCGCTTTCATTGCTTTTACTGCTTAGTTCAGGTTGCTTGAATTGCTGACCGGCACACTACAGCAGCCACAAACACTGTACACACACACACACATACATACATATGCATATATACATATATGCATATTTAAGCAGCGTAAGTGTACTCGCATTTCTC
>JAEIFJ010000859.1:0-200074 GCA_018903435.1 Leucophenga varia
GGCAATACATATATATATAATCTCAAATCAAATGTGCCACTCCCATTTTTAGCTAAATCACCCATACAAACTTACCGCCTTTTTCAAATTTTTGTATGAAATTAGTTATTATTTCGGAATGTATTGACTCCAAATAGGGTAAAAACACTTCCTATATCATCCAATATCAAAACAAATGTGCCACGCCCATTTTTATGCATAGGCCCCACTCAAACTTACCTATTATTTTAGATTTTTTTTAATATCTGTATTTTTAGCTTAAAATTTAATACCAATATTGTGTCCAAACTTAAGGGGTATTCTGATTCGAGAACAATTTTTTTCGACTTTTTTTTACATTTGCAGCTTGGATATTTGAGAATATCGTTTTAAAAAGATTTTTTGAAGTTCGAAATACTTTAGAAGATATTTTTCTAGAATTTCTAAAAATGCATACATACTTATATTTTGTAATTAGCTTTTTTTTGTATACAGAGAAATAACTTCAAACTTTAAACGCGTTTATCTCGAAACCATGTTTTTCGAACTGGTGGCCACGATACCGCCCGTAATTCAGAACCGATTTTGATGAAACTAGTTGCAACCATGTTTTTCGAACTGGTGGCCACGATACCGCCCGTAATTCAGAACCGATTTTGATGAAACTAGTTGCAACGCAGAACTGTCACCATTATTGTCCATACCTCAATCATTATATAAACATTAATGTTGCTAATTTTTTTAAACAGAAAACTAAAAAAAAAAAAAAATGGCCAAAAACAAAATTTGTCTTTTAAATGGCCGCCATTTTGTCAAAAAAAATCGCAAACATTTTTTTGAGGTACGGGCGAGAATTACATCTTTACTGAATCGTGGCCGCCAGCACCATACCTTTTTTTTGACAACGTACTTTGAAGGCCGATAACTTATTCATTAGCCCTCCTAAAAAAGACGATGAGTTATTTTATTATTTTTAATTAATTTATAATTGAATTAAAAAACTCCAATCAAATATGTCTTTCAATTTTCAAAAAAGATTTTTTTTTTTAAATCGTCTAAGAACAGCCTCGTGAACCAAAATATCCCTTTAAGTTGTTTCCAGGCCACTGGCCCCTCTCATCCTTTGAAGAAGTTTTTCATGCACTTACTATTTTGTCGAATATATGTAAAATTTTTTGAATCAAAGTATACCATTTTATGATTCGACTGAATCATGCTAGATTGACTATGTTCCATTCCATATATTCCATAAATTAAATATTTTCTATTTTGTAGCGTTGCGCACGGTAAGATATCTCAATTAAATTGGTCGTAGTAAAATTTGCACTGTTTGCCGGCGAATTTGAAATGTAGAACATTTTTTATCATTGCCTAACCCTTAATGATATTTTCATCATGTCATCACGGCAAGGAAAATCCAAACTATTCGGAAAAATAAAATCAGTATATTGCAAACAATTTGTGTAAGTAATCAATGTACAATTAGAGTACCTCACAGCTTAAATGATACATTCTGTTTATTAAAGTTCAAATGTTGAAAACAACTCAATATATGTATATAATAATTTAAAACGACATTTTTCAGATATAAATATTTTTCTATTTAACCATGGAGTCTCTCTCTGTTTTAGTCAAATTAGACCATGTAATTTTTCAAATACAGAAGCTCACAGCTTAAATGTTGCATTCTTTTTAATAAAGTTCAAACCCTTCTATCTTTAAAACAACGCAATATACAGTGTTAAAGTTCAAAGCACTCTATCTTCAAAACAACGCAATATAGAAAATATCGGGAAACGCCATTACAACATCCGGTACTATCACCTGATGTTATCATTCATGATATCTAGCCAGGATTAGCTAAAATATGAATTATTAAAGGAATGGGTCAAAATAACGCCTAGAATCCCAAAAAATTTGTGGATTCAATGCCAAATGGGGTGGAACCTGTTCTAAATTATGTATATAGGCTGACATACTAAACCATAAAAACAACATAATATATTAAAATTCAAGTTCTTTTAAAGGCTGAAGTCAATGCATCAAATAAGCTGACATAAATTTTAGCACTATTTTTGGGTTTCCCAGGATAACTTGGTCAAATCTTATTTTAATAAAACAAAGACTCCTTAACTAGAAAATGGAGTTTCCCAATATTTTCTATTTTACGATGCTTTGAAGATAAAGCGGTTTGAACTTTAAAAGAATAAGTGCACCTTTTAAGCTGTATATAATAATTTAAAAATCCATTTTTTAGATATATTTTCCTAGTTAACCGTGGAGTCTCTGTTTTAGTCAAAATTCACCATGTTATCCTTGAAAAATCAAAAATAGTCAGCTCATTTGATGTATTGACTTCATCCTTTGAAAAAAACTTGAATTTTAATATATAAGTTTTTATGGTTTACTATGAAGGCGTATATAGTTTAGAACGGGTTTCATCCCATTTGCTATTGATTCCACCATTATCATTGCATCTGCTGTTACGTCGGTTAATCTGTTCCATAAAAGTCGGAATTCAAATATCTTAGTGAAGCGTTCCATTGCACACATACCATTGTGCACCAGCAATAGCTCGGATGCTTTTGTTTTGAAGTACTTGAATTCCGCAGAGCCCCATCTGGTACTGATATCATACCAAGCTGTATTTTAAAACAGTGTGCTAGCTCTACTTATTTCCCTTTATTAAATCTTTTTAATATATATATTAAACAATCTAAATTTGGTCCATTGCTTTTTGTTATTTTTATAAATGATCTTCCTTTAACTATTGAACATGCTGATATACTAATAAACGCTGATGATGTCAAATAATGTTTGTCACATTCTAGTGCTTCGCAGCATAGACTATTGACTATTTGAATTCATTTAATACATAATTGTAGCTAACTTTCCTAACTTAAATGTTTCCAAATGTAAGTGTATGACTTTTCATCGTAGAAGAACAATTTTTGTGATTTAATTTGTATCTAAAATTCGGCTTGTTAGAGAATTTAATAATGGTGACTTATGTATTATTATAGATTCCAAATTAAGCTTTACGGTCAATAAAGCAAGAAGTGTTCTAGGCTTTATAAAGCTTATGAAACTTCTTTACACTTCGCTTGTGCGCCTATTGGTGGTTGGAATCCACATTACGCTGTTCTTAAAGGTTCTTATTGAATCAGTACAAACCAAATTTCTCCTTTTTGCTCTTAGGAACCTTAATTTGGTTGCTGACCTTCATATCCCGCCTTAAACTGTTCGTTTGAAACTTATTGATCTTCCAATCTTGCGTAAACGCCGTTCTAGGCTCCCAGTCTCAGTTTTCTTCATAAGATTATGTGTGTAGAAATCGCTTCTTCCTATTTGCTTCAGCTTTTATATATTTATGCTCCTGCATTTAGGTTAGGCCATAACGAACTTCGTTATTTTTGCGCTGTTTACATTAATTTCTCTCTTTTTTTCTCTTTCAATTCTGTTAAAAGATTTATTCTAAATGCTGAAACTTGAAATATTGTAATTTTATTTAAATCTGTTTTTTGTAAAATAGATCGTCAGTCAACATGGCGGCCTAACAATAATCCTCAAAGAAGTATAAGTAGGCGTATTCTTTTCAATTTTAGACTAAGTAGGCATTTATGGTTAAATTTAATATTGTATTTAGTCTTAGCAATTTTTATACTGGTCACACATAGTGTAAAGAATAAATTCAGTTTGTCAAAAAAGTTTGTAACGCATTGTAGTATATATATTCTTGATCAGCTCGACGGGACGAATCGATCTAGTCATTTCCGTCTATCCGTCTGTCTGTAGTTATACGTATCGATTGCTCAGTTGAAGTGAAATTCAAAACTTAAGCTTTTCTCAGTCCTACGCAGTTAAAGTGTTAAAACCAAAGTGACACATCCATTTTTAGGCAGCGAAAAAGAATTTATTTATGAAGCAATTGGTTTCAAATACGGTAAAAATACTTCTAAGTTTTTGAGTTTTTATATGAAATATGCTTTATTTTTGAACTGATTTGTGTCAAATATGGTAAGAACATTTCGAACATTAACTCATGCTTAGAAAAGGACCCATGGTTGAGGGGGACCACTTTAACTTATAACCCTTCTAGAAAATTACCTCTAATTTTTGAGTATTTTTATGAAAAAATTTTTATTTATGAAGCGATTTATTTAAAAAATTCTCAAATTAATTGTTGAGAAGCCAATAGGACCCATGATTAAAGTAGGATCACAGCAAAAATTGAGATATTTATACCACGCTGATCTTCATAACGAAAAGTACCTCCACGCAAAATTTGAATTATTTTTGACGATTTTAATTTTTGCTTAATCTCACTTTTGCATACAATTTAAAATTATTTTAAACATAGAAAGTGCTCTCCTGCAAAACGGGTAAATCAGACCTAAGCAGTTTTTTTTCTTTTTACCACAGATTTATTAAAAAAATGGTCTAATCATCGTGTGACGGGTATTTTAGCTTCGGTTCTACCGAAGTTAACGTTTTCCTTGTAGTTCTTCGTGTAGTTGCGTATAATTATAATGTACTGCTTATTTTCGATATCTTCAAGAATTTTCTACAAGATTAACTTGTTTTTGCGTACCATTATGTTGCGCTCTGAATAGCCGAAACTGACAGCTTCCAAGTCAAAAATATACGATCAAATATTTTTGAAAATGTTGAAAGTAAAATAATTATATGTACTGTGGCGAGCAAACGTGAGTGGATGTTCACAATACTGACTTTCATCACGCATAAGAAAAAACCATACAAGCAAATCAAAATTTTTTTTCTATTTTATGTTTATTATTTTATTCGTAACAAATAGAATATAATACAAAGGAAAAATAATATGAATTCAAAGAATTGGAAAGAAAAAAACAAAAATAAACCACATAAACTCACTTTTGCACGTTTCAAGAAAATGAACAAACTAAACAATTTTTAATACTTTGTCCATAAACCCTTATTAGCAATAACTTGATTTACTCGATTTGGCAAAATCTCTACAAAATGTTGAAAAATTTCTTTTGGAATTGGATTCCATTCCACTTTACCGGGATCCCATAGGTTGGCCAAGCTTGTTGGTGCTGCCTCATACTTTCCAAGCCCTCTTTTCACGATTGACCAAAGATTTTCAATCGGATTGAGATCGGGACTCTGAGTTGGTCACTCCATTACTTGAATATTTTATTTTCCTATCCATTCCTTTACATTTTAATTTTTCTTTATTTTAAATTTAAAGCAATTGATATAGACAAAACGCCGCTAGAAAGTGAAGGATTCCCAAATGAAATATTCGACACATTGAATACGTTCGAAGATTTCAGTAGTGACGATTCAATGCTTGATACCGGCTTTAGTTTGCCATTAAATGAGAGTGACGTTAAATCTGACGAAATGTCAATTGAAAGTCATTCAATTCAACAAACAACACAACGCGGTTACAATACGAAAAAAGAAATTAAAAATAAGCGAAACAAAGGTAAAGGTTACGTAACCCGGAAAGGTATTGTTGTACATGAAAAGAAGTTGGTGCCGCTCAGCAGAAATTGTCGCATGAAATGTAAAGACAAAATTACACTAAACTTGCAAAAAGAACTGTTTGATAGTTACTGGGCGTTGGGTTCCTACAATCAACGCATTCTTTTCATTGGAGCACTTATAGAAATCTTGGACAAAAGTTCTTCAAGAATCAATAAGCCTAAAATCCGTGACCGACAATATCACTTTCGTTATTATATAAATTTTGGAGCTAATAGAATAAGTGTTTGCAAAAAATGCTTCCAGCAATGTTTTGACGAGACGGATGGCTTTATTAAATCCGTTGTAAAAAAAAAACTTGAGCAACCGCACATTCCATTCTCAGACCATCGTGGACTATCTTCTCCGCCAAATAAATTATCGTCAACACAACAAAATTTAATAAAAGAGCATATAAACCGTTTTCCAACTTACGATAGTCAATATAGTAGACGCAAAACTTCCTGTAAATACATTCAATCGGATATCACACTGTCACACATGTATAGGCTTTATTGCGAACAAAACGAAGGAAAACCGGTCAGTCTTAAAACGTACTCGGATGTATTCAAAAGTAATATAAATTTTTCATATTTTAACTCAGTAAATGTAATAATTTTTGTTTTCAACAGCAATGAATATTAAGTTCAAAAAACCGAAAGTTGATACCTGCAGCAAATGCGATAAACTGAAATCTCGAATTGACATTGCTAAGAAAGTGAATTCCACTGAAGCAGAAAATCTCATCAATCAACGTGATGATCATCATCTTAAAGCTGACTTAGCTTATAAAGCTAAAGAACAAGACAAAAAGTATGTCTTCCACAGAGCTTGCCAACTCCACTATTACAGACATCAATTAGTTTTTATAAAAGACAGTTATGGACGTTTAATTTAACAGTACACGATGGTGCAACCATCAATCCTTATTGTTTCATGTGGCACGAAGTGCTTGCTGAAACATTTGAAACTTTTAGAGCAGGAAAATAAACAAATAACAAGAAAAAAAGTTAACTTCGGTTACCCCGAAGTTTATACTATATACCTGTTACACATCATTTGACGTTGATAGACCTTCGTGTGCAGCATTTGTCTTAAATTTTATTTAAAAATACTAAACAAATTAAATATATTCTTAAAAATTTAGAAATTCGCTGTCCGATTTGGACCAATTTTAAACTGAAGATTTTACATGGTATAAGAAACATTTGAAGCCATTCGCTTTATAAATAAATTTTTTTCTTATAAGAACTTAACAAAATGTACTTTTGTATGGGAGCTATACCTAAAAGTGGGAGTGGCACATTGATTTTAACATAGAAAGTACACAGGACCTAGAAAAGCTTAAGTTTAAAATTTCAGCCCAATATCTTTAAAACTGAGCGAATAAATCGCGCAGCAACAAACAGACAGACGGACGGACGAACAGACAGACGGACATGGCTAAATCGATTCGTCTCGTCGAGGTGATCAAGAATATATATACTTTATAGGGTCTACGACGCCTCCTTTAATGCGTTACAAACTTTCCCATGTGGAGTGTGATGTGGACCACCCATTGATTGAACGAAAAAGGAAAAAAAAAACAATGTCAAAAAACATCATCCCCATGATTGGTACAATTTCGTTATAAGTGTTGGTGTAAGAAATTCACAGTAGTTGAAATGACTTCTGACGATTTCATAATTTTTTCATTTTATTCTTCAACCAAGTTTATATGGAGAAACACCAAGTTTATATGGAGAACACAAACTCTGAAAATTTTTCTTGGAAAGACGCAAAGTGGTTACGATACACTAAGTCGGATTTTGGAAAAATACAGTTCAAAAATTCTTTAGATCAAGATGAGGGTGTTTGAATTACTGAATGTTAGCAAAAAAAGTATTAGTACTGGAAAATTGAATGAAATTCCTAATCAGCCAACAGATATAAGGATTCCCCTAAAAAAGAAACATGATATTACTCTTATACCGTTTATTGATCCATGCTTCCATTCATTTTATGAAAATCTACCTATCGATAAAATGCCAGATATACATCCTGACTTTATTGATGATGAAGGAAATTAAAATGATAAAAAATGAAATGTTTTAGATTAATCATTTTCTATGTTAATATAACTTAGCTAAGTTTATTTTTATTTTAAGTTTTTATTTTGTCCATCCCATATCTGAATGATATTTAAGTTGTTTATTGACAATTTACTTGTATTAGTTTTAATACGAAAAGTTATGTTTGTTGAATTCATTTCAATTTCATATTAATAAAAGCTAATAAAACTGATTTGTACTTATTACTTCTCTTATAGTTAATTAAATTACATTAAAAGTACTTTGGAAAATTACTTATATTCACAGATGAATAAACTTCATTGAAAATAAGGTTGGGAAAACGCTTATTTTGAGATATGTTCGACGTGGTCTCGTACACTCGTTTGGAAAAAGTGCTTAAGTTTTGTATCTGCCTATAGCACCTAACATAACAATTAATTCCTTAATCAACAATGATTGGATGGCTTTCACTTAAACTTAAATCACCATATATTTTTCAAAATTAGGTTTACACTTTAAAAGATCTCTTCTGCAAAACGGTAAAATCAGACTTAAGCAGTTTTTCCTTTTTACCACATATATCTGTGGTGAAAAGAAAAAAGTGCGTAAGTCGTCTTAAACATAAATTTAGATAAGAATTCTACGCTGATCTCCATAATGAAAAGTACCTCCATGCGAAATTTAAATTATTTTTGACGATTTTCAGGAAGTTATAGACAAATAAATTTTTGCTTAATCTCACTTTTGCATACAAGTTAAAATTATTTTAAACTTAGAAAGTGCTCTCCTGCAAAACAGTAAAATCAGACTTAAGCAGTTATTCCTATATATATATAGGGTGGTTAAATTTCAAGGGCCGATGTTGATTTTGAATAAAACACGAATTAATTATGGAACAAAATATCGGCCAAATGGCCGCCACGGCTTCGGCGGCCGATGGTCTAAATTTTCGATGACGCTGAGGTATAATTGAGTTTTAATGTCGTTAATGTGCCGAATTATCTCATCCTTTAGCTCATGAATTGTTGTTGGCTTATTGGCGTACACCTTTTCTTTCAAATAACCCCAAAGAAAGAAGTCCAACGGTGTCAAATCACATGATCTTGGCGGCCAGTTGACATCGCCGCGACGTGAGATTATTCGGCCATCAAATTTTTCGCGCAAAAGAGCCGATCTTGCGGATGTCCTCCCCAACGCAGCGGCGGACGTCCTCTCTGCTGCGCCCCTACGATTTAATTCACGTCTTGCTAATAAAATATTCTTGCCAGAGGTTTTGGATGTTCCTGACTATGTCGATATCAGTATATAGCTCATACAGCTTATCGTTTTTTCATATATGGATGTCATTTCCCACTCTAACTGGTCCAAAGATTCTCCGAAGTATTTTCCTCTCAAATACACCCAACGCCGACTTATCCGGGAGAGATTTTTACCGACCTTGACAACGCTTTGGGTGTTTTCCAGCGTCATCATACAGAGTCGGACAATTTTTGACGAGATTTTAAGAGCAGTCAATGTTTTGAAAAACTTTGTCGAAAGCTGCTTTGAAGTTGACAAAGAGGTGCCGTGTGCCAATTTGTATTTCTTTGGTCTTCTCCAGCATTTGGCGTAGTGTGAATATCGGGTTAATAGTCGACTTCCTCGGCCTGACACCACACTGGTGCTGCTATACTTCCCACGTACGGTTTCAGTCTGTTACACAATATGCCAAATAGGATTTTATAAGCGATTGCAAAGAGACTCCGTATATTGTGATCCTTATATCGTTATCGGTGGTCTTCATGTTTTTTTTTTTTTGCTCTAACGGTAGCTGGGGCCTCCAGAACCATTGACCCTGCCGCGGAATTATCCATGGGTGGATTTACACCTCTGTGTCTGCCACCTAGAGTACTTCAGTTTAGATTATTGATTATTGCATTTGGTACACTTTTATCCTGTAGTTACCGACCAACCTCACCTCGAGGAGTCGCTCTTTAGACGGCTTTTACGTCAAACTGAGCCGGCTGTGGTAGTATTCTTGACCGCCTGCTCACCACAATTCATTAGCAAAAGTTTCTACAATCTAACGGTCTGCCGTTTGCCGTTTAATTCGTCGTATGGCCTTCATCAAAATTGTCCTTTGCATCATACAACAATTTTTAAGAGCATTCTCAGCGCGTCGATATGTTCGCTTATCTACCTCATTATGGGATTGGATAACAAGAGATTAAAAATGGTTTTACAATCATCGAGTATTTAGCAGCATCGTAAATATTTTGCAAGAATATCTTCACAGCGTCATCAATATCAGCAGCACTTCTTAGTTCCATATTTAGATTAATTATTTGGTCTTATCTTCGCTGAAATCGAGGTATATTAGCTCCACGTGGAAGAAGACAAGGCCTTGACGATAAGGTGTGCTGCTACTCTGACGTCAACAAAAAAGTTCAAGTTTTTTGAAAGGATGAATCCAATGCATGAACAATTTTTCATAAGTTTTTTTTCACTATTTTTGGATTTTCAAGGATAACTTGGTCAAATCTATTATGAATAAAACAAAAAGATAAGCTAAAATTAAACTCTTAGTGGAATGGGTCATAAACAACGCCTGGAAGTTCAAAAAATTGTTGGAATCAATACCAAATGGGATGAAACCTGTTCTTAACTATATACGCCTTCACACTAAACCTTATATATTAAAATTCAAGTTTTTTCAGAGGATGAAGACAATGCATCAAATAAGCTGACATAAATTTTGCCACTATTTTTGGTTTTTCAAGGATAGCATGGTGCAATTTGACTAAATCAAATAGGATACTCCATTGTTAACTAAAAAAATAAGTCTAAAAAATTGCGTTTCCAATTATTATATATATTGTGTTGTTTCGAAGATAGAGCGATTTGAAATTTTATAAAAAAGAGTGCTTCATTAAAGCTGTGAGCTACTGTACATTAAAATTATTGTCAGTATGTATATCAGTTAATCTTTTCTATATTTACACAGCACTTACGACGAAGTAACATATTTTCCGGGAGAATATCTTAATATACTTATCGGTCCAAATGGCACGGGCAAATCAACTATTGTGTCAGCTATTGTTCTTGTTTAGTTTGGGGGAGCCTAATCTTCTTAACCGCTCTAACCATATCAGCGAATATGTAAAAAGTGGCAAGGAGAATGCATCTATCGTTATTACATTGTATAGCAATGATAATGAAACAATTTCATTTTGTCGCCAGTTTACTACTTCAAATGAATCACAATTCAAGATCAACGAGACTATTGTTCCCAAGAAACGATTTCTGAATGCTGTTGCTACGTATAACGTACAAATAGGGAATTTGTGCCAATTTCTTCCACAAGATAGGGTTCAGGTAAGTCGTCTTAAAAATCTTCACATTTTTAAATGAATATGTAAATACATTAGATTTTTGTATTCTTAAAAAAAATGGTTTCTTAAAATCTATTTAACAATAATCTTTTCACAAAAGGACTTTCTCAAAATGAACTCTCAAGAACTGCTTAACAAGACGTTAACCAGCGTTTGTAACCAACAATTATTGGACGGTTTTTCTCAACTCCGAGAACTGCGTAAAAAACAAAGTAGTGAAAATATTACTCGTAACAATGATGTAGACCAACTGAACCGATTCCGTGTACGCTTAGAGCAGTGAGTATAAAATCAATTTATTCTAATGTTTGTAAGCAAATTCATATACATGTATGTACAAATAGATTGCAAGTTGCTGTTGACAAGTTTAAAGAACGTAGTGAGTTTGAAGTAAAAGTCAAAATTTACTCTGCAAAAATTCTCTGGCTTAAAGTGGACAAACTGAAAGAAAAAGCTTGCACTCTTAGTAAAGATTTGCAGTCCGCAATAAAGATGCATGAGCAACGTAAAAAAACAAGTGATGATTTGAAAAATGCACAGCGAGATATTGCCAAAACACTTAATGATCTGAAAAACCAAACTTTGGCATTGGTAAGTTTAGTATTAATAAACCAAGAGAATAGTATATATATGTATATGTGTATTTTTATTCAAATTTTAGGCAACACATATTGAAAAATTAAGAAGTGATAATATCCGAGCTGAAGAGAATATTGCGGAATTTAAAGCTGAAATTCGTGAACATAAAAATAATTTAGAGGTCAGTTGCGAATACCATAAATTTTATTTGTAATTTTTTTTTTGTAGACAATATTATTAAAAATTATTATATTTTTAATGTTTACAGAGAACACGAATTGAAAATATTGAAAATGATAAGTTACTGGAAAAGGAAGTTAAAGTTCTTAGCATCATTTTAAACGATATTAATGAGCTAAACATTGTACTAATGGAAGAAGAGAAAACTAAGCTAAAACATGAGAAAACTCTAAGTGAGTTAAATAATAATATTACAGCAAATATGTTAAGGCGAAGCGAAATTAATAGAAAACTGGACGACGACTACGTAGCTGAAGTAAACATGCTCAAAAGCAAAATTGGACGGCTGGAAAATGTCACTGAACAAAAGCTACAGGTATGCGATAGAAAATTGTTCATTGGTCATAGAATATATATATAGTTATGAATGACAACTTACTAAATCTAGTGTCTAAAATTTGTAAATGTCAAATATTGCCGGTGATAATTGCTGTGATTATATTATGTATAAATGGTAACTAACAAATTCTAGTTTCCGAACTAAAACAGCGAGCCACTATTCAAATATATCAAATATTCTATTATATACGATTTTTGTGTTGTTCAGAATCGATTCCAGTTGAGAAAAACTCCGACCAGCAGACAATGTAATTATTCAGGAAAATATTGTTTAAAAATAAAAAAAAATTATCCCTTCAAGTTTTCTTTAAGGACTTAAATTGGATGTAGCAAGTAAATACCAATTTCGATACTACATAATATGTATTATTTTCTTTTGTGAAATATCTAGTAAGTCAAAACTAGTGAGGTTCCTAGTGAATGGTAGCCAATGAATTTCTTAGTTATCAAGAGAGAGAGACACCTGGTGGTTAATCAATGTTGATTTCCGGAAACCTGTGAATTGATTACTTATTACAGGTGAACCGTATCATATGGCTCAAACTAGTTGATTCTGCGTCTAATCGGTCATTGTCCACTGTTATTTTGGAAAAGAATAGACTGTAAACAATATATATATATATTCTGGTTCAGATAATTTTATTGATGTTTAACTGAAATTTTATACTTAAGCTTTACACGGCAACGACTACTTTGTATATCAAAACCAAATTATCTGCCTTTTTTTGCGCATAGTTCCCATACAAATTTTTCGCTTATTTTTAATTTTTATACCCGCCACACATAGTATGAAAGGTACATTCAGTTTGTCTGAAAGTTTGTAACGCATTGAAAGACACGTCGCAGACCCCATAAAGTACATATATTCTTGGGCATAGCGACATATCTCCGTCCGGTACATTTTTCGAGCGGAATTATGTCGCTTTTTTTCTGGCGGAATTATGTCGTTTTGAAAACGTCATATCTCCGCGAGGAACAATGTCTCATTTAAAACGACATATCTCCGCCGAAGTAAGAACGATATATCTCCGCGCGGAGATATGTCGCTTTAAAACGACATAACTCCGCGCGGAGAAAGGTCGCTTAAAAACGGGTCAAGTTCGAAAATGAAAGTGCCACGTCTCTTTTTAGGTATAGCTCCCATACAATTTGAATGTTTGTATGAAAATAGCTATTTTTATGCATATATGCACTCCAAATTGGGTAAAATCACTTATAAAGTCATCTTATGTCAAAACTAATGTGCCACGCCCATTTTAAGTTCAATCCCCCATACAAACTTACCACCCATTTTCGAATTTTTGTATGAAAATGGTTATTATTTTGGAATATATTGACTCTTCTAATATCATCCAATATCAAAAACAAGGTACCACGCCCATTTTTGGGCATAGGCCTCACACAAACTTACCGATTATTTTGGATTTTTTTGAATATCTAGTTTTAGCTTAAAATTTGATACCAATATTGTCTATAAACTTGAGTTGAATCAGACTATTGACTCCCTCCCATTCCATCTCTAAGTTTTATCTAAGCCACTGATGATATCATATAAACTATTTAGAAATAAGTCTAAAGAGTATTTAAGCTTCGGCTACACCGAAGTTAAGGGGTTATTCTGGTTCGCAAGGCTGTTTTTGAACCATTTAAAAAAATCTTATTTGAAAAGGGAAAGAAATATTTGATTGGAGTTTTTTTTATTCAATTGCAAATTAGTTGAAGTTAATAAAAAAAACGTTTTTACGAGGGCTGTTCAATAAGTTATCGGACTTCAAAAAAAGGTGTTATGCTGGCGGACACGATTCCGGGTTGTCCGAAATGAAAAGTAAAAATGGGGTTATAATCAGTGTAGATGTAATTCTCGTATTAACCTTGAAAAAATGTTTGCAATTTTTTTTTTTTGACAAAATGGCGGCCATTTAAAAAAATTTTTTTTGTGTTAAAAAAAATAACAACAAATTTGTTGAAATTATGATTGAGGATCGGACGAGAATGGTGCCGATTCTGCGTCGATTGCACTTTGTTTCATCAGAATCGGTTTAGTGTAACTGGCGCAATCGTGGCCGCCAGTTCGAAAAACGTGGTTTTGAAATAAACGCGTTTAAAGTTTGAAGTTATTTTTCTGCATACAAAAAAAGTTAAATAAAAAATATAAGTATGCATGTTTTTAAAATTCGACAATTTTGCGTTGATTGCACTTGGTTTATGAAATTTTTGTAGAAATCGAATATATAAGTAAGCAGTTCTAAAATTTTGACAATTCTGAAATCGATTGTTTCTTCAAAATCTGTTCAGTAGAATATAATTTGCAATATAATTAGCAAATCTCATTTTTGCGAAGACATTGGTCGACAAAAATGACTGTATCTTCTAAAGTATTTCGAATTAAAAAAATCCACAAATCGAAAAAAATTTTTCTCGAATCAGAATACCCCCTTAATGTTTTCCTTGTAATTTTTTATGAATGAATTTACTACAAATTGGGTAAAAACTCTTCTAATGTCGTCAAATTCGTCACCACCATTTTTAGGTTTAGCCATCATACAAACTTCTCGAGTACTTTAGAATTTTTGTATGAAAATAGTAGTTATTTATTAATGTATTGATTCAAAGTTGGGTAAAAACACTTCGAATGTCTTGCAATGCAAGCACTGCCGATTTGTATAGCCCGATACAAAATGCAACACTTCCATTTTCTAATATTTAAAAAAAAAAAAAAAATGATTGTATTTTTAGCTCAAAATTTGATATCAATACTGTATCTAAACTCGGGTTGTATTAGACCCTCTCTGAGCCTCTAATGATCACACATAAAGTATTCAAAGATTCGAGTGGCGAGAATTTAAGCGTTGGTTAAACCGAAGTTAACGTTTTTCTTTGTTTTCAGTTTAACTATTATTGTTTTTAAATTTATAATTTTATTTTTTTATACCTGTCATACAAAGTATGAAACAGGTATATTCAGTTTAAGATTTTCAATCAAGATATATGGGGCATCTGTAACAGTATTATTGAGACTCGTTTTTTCTTTGGTTAATTGGTTGCAGTACAAATCGAAATTCCGAACGGCTTAAATCGAGACATCAAAAAAAAGTTTGTACAACCATTTTGACCAAGAATCATAGTTGTAAGTCGAGGCACTGCCAATAAACCTTGCGACTTAACAAAAATCTTGCAACAGGGGTATGTGCCCGAATTCTTTCTACTATTAGTATTTAAATACGTATAAATAATTGTTTATGAAAAATAAAACCTGCCGTGCCTTAATTTTCATTAGCATAAGACATTCCTGATCGCCACTGGGTCTCCTTTTTATCAGCTAGACAGCGTAGCTCAGTCACTAACCGATCCATGACTGATCTAGTCATAGACGGACTAATATGGTACATCCATCTTTTCTCAGTCCTAAGCAGTTAAAGTGTTAAAGCTAAATTGTCACGCCGAGAATCAAAAATGGGTTATTTGTGAAGCGATTTGTGTCAAATTTTTTTTTTTTCCAATATATATATTATTTATTGAATCTTCTCTTATTTAGAGACTAACAATAATTTTTGAAATCTTATAACTAAACGCTACACATTACGCCTTCAAATTGAACGCGTCTGTGGGTATGACGGCCCTATCGAATATCACTGGGCTGGGAGGTCATTTCGCCTGAGTCGGGTTTGTGTGGCTTGTCGTACAAGAGATATTGCAAGTGGGTTTGGCAGCTGCCATATGTGTGTGAGAAAAATGGCATCACTGCTTCTCATAGTCTTTGAAAGGCAAAAAAAAAAAAATTGTATCACTTTCATCTATCTCTCATGGTTTTTAGAGTTCTAGGGTGAAACTAATAATAAAATACTAATAAACGAAGTTATGCCACCCAAGAGGTCGAATTTGGGTCGTCGCACTCGCCGCGCAGAAACACGAAGACAGGAGGTTTTGAATATGACTGAGGGAGAGCGGGGTTCGATTCGAGAGACAAAGTGGCTGAGAATAATGCAAATGTACAACGCGGAATCAGCAGAAATAACTACATATAAGTTAATAGACACCGTTGTGGAACTAGAGGAAGCCCAACGGAATTTTTAAATTCACTCGATCTGCCGGGGAAGCCACCACACATACTGAAATTGAAGATAGGTGTGGCAGTTATCCTGTTGCGGAACATCAATCAACCGAAACTCTGCAACGGCACGCGGAGCAACAATATTGACGGGGCCATTCAAATGTGAAGAAGTCTTCATTCCTCGAGTTTCCATAATCCAACCGATACACCTGTTCAATTTAAGAGACTTCAGTTTCCAATTCGATTGGCATTCGCAATCAATAATAACAATCAATAAAGCTCAGGGCCAATCTTTGGAATTATGTGACTTAGATTTAGGTGCGAATTGCTTCTCACACGGACAATTGTATGTTGCGTGTTCCCGTGTAGGTAAACCAGATAGCCTCTACATTTATTCCGAGAACGGAAAAACAAGGAACATTGTATGCATCCAACAACAATATGCCACAGCGATGCGTGGCATATATATATTACGTACTTATTTACATTAGGGAGGTCCAAAAATGTATGGAATATATTTTTATTCAAAATTTTTATATTTTGTATTACTTTTTATAAAAAAACAAAATAATTTTCAAAAATTACATAATAATAAATGATTGCATGATATTCTACGGTCATTTATGAAAAGAAACATGCTTATCCTGTTAAAAAATATTCATTTTCTAGGTTTCTACATTCAATCTACAAAAAAATTTTATTTTTCCTTGTAAAATACATTAAATATTATCCGGTTTAAAATAGAACAAATACGATTCTTCTTATTTTCGATATAGAACAATAATAGGGAGTGAGGTCATACAATTTTTTTGGACCACCTAATATACATATATGATGTTTATAATCTTAATAATTATTTTTATATAAATATACTAGCTGGATTGCTCGGCCTTGCCTGGGTCATGTACACACCAGAAAGATTTTAATTGTGTAGTTCAATTATTAGCAAAGATTTGATACATTTTTTTCGTTTATATGGTGGAATGCCCACCGCCCATACTTTTCCTGGTGTGGTAACATGTGTAGCGAATTCTATTTCTCTTGTTCAATTGGATAGCTTTTACGGGGCCACAGCCAACGCACACCGCCCTATTTAGGGGCATGAAAAATCGTTTACACATACATACAACTCATGGCACAATTTCTTTCGCTGTTGCGGCGCCTGTTGCAACTGCTTGTGCTGTTTTTGAGCAGAAAAAAAAAATAAAACTAAAATTAAGTTTGTCGCTATATAGTCGTTAATATTATTGATACCGGGAAAGTAAGTCCGCAGAAAAATTTCTCAGGTCAAACATCATTTAAAGATATCCAATATTGTTGGGGATACTTTTTATATGCTTACCCGGCTACACCCTTTCATCATACTACATATTTTACCTTTGATAACAATTTCGGATTCCAAACGTGCGAATTTTTTCCAAAATCTGGTCCTCCCAACGAAGCGAAGTTCGTCCTTGCTGACTTACCCCTCCGATTTCATTCAAAGCATGTGACCAGTCCAGTGTAATCATATATATATATATATATATATATATATATAATGCGCCTGACTTTTTCGATACAGTTATATTCATGCGAATGCGGTACTAGTTGTTCACTTTGACAGGTCCAAAGATTTAAGGAAAAATTTTTCAGTGAAACGTTCCCAACGCCGATCGTCTCCTTCTTACATGACCCATGAATTTGAGCCATATATTAGGAACGGGAGTATAAATGTCATGTAGAGTTTGCTTTTTGTTGTTCTGGATAAAACACTACTGCGCACTTGGGTACGGAGACCAAAGATTTTTTTTTCCAATATATGTATATATTATTTATTGAATCTTCTCTTATTTAGAGACTAACAATAATTTTTGAAATCTTATAACTAAACGCTACACATTAAGCCTTCAAATTGAACGCGTCTGTGGGTATGAAGGCCCTATCGAACATCACTGGGCTGGGAGGTCATTTCGCCTGAGTCGGGTTTGTGTGGCTTGTCGTACAAGAGATTTTGCAAGTGGGTTTGAGTGAGAGTACAGTTTATCCTTATAGTTGAGTATTATACGATTTATCTCAGATTTAACAAGTGGGATGCCAAGGTCATCGTGAATGTTTTCGTTTCGTATGTACCATGGTGCACCAGTTAGTGTTCTTAGTATTTTTGATTGGGATCTTTGGATTATTTCCACATTACTTGCACTTGCTTTTCCCCATAGTTGTGAGCCATATGTCCAGATTGGCTTTATGACAGTTTTATAGAGCAACAACTTGTATTCCAAGCTTAGAGATGAACGAGAGTTAATGAGCCAGTGTAGAGAGTTGGCTTTCAACTTTATTTGAACTTTTTTGGCTTCTATATGTTTGCGGTATGTGAGCCGCCTGTCAAGGTGAATGCCGAGATGCAGGACGTCATTAGTCTGTGGTATTTCAATATTGTTTAACGTTACAGGGGGGCAAGTACTTCTATTGAGCGTAAAGGTTACGAGCTGGCTTTTTTGCTCGTTTACCTTAATGCGCCAGTTTGTTAACCAATCTTCGAGATGTGCCAAATAGTTCGAGAGTTTTCTACTGGCTTGCACTGGGCATTTAGATCTGCTTAATATAGCAGTATCGTCAGCAAATGTAGATATTGTGAGGCCTTGAGCTGTGGGTATGTCTGATGTGAACAGAACATACAGGGTTGGGCAAAGAACGCTGCCTTGGGGTACACCGGCTTTAAATTCGAATTCTTGGGAAATATATGAGTTTACCCGTACTGCAAATACCCTTTTGGTAAGGAACGAGTCAAGGACCTTGCTTATATTTTGAGGGAGTAGTGAATAAATTTTGGACTTAAGCACCTCAATCCACACTCGGTCAAATGCCTGGGCGACATCCAAAAATATAGCGGAGCAGTATTCACGTCGTTCAAATCCAGTCCTTATTTCGTTTGTGACACGGTTAACTTGCTCAATGGTGCCATGCTTTTCGCGAAACCCAAATTGGTGATTAGGGATGATACCATGTATATGTGTCTTAAGTTTCGAAAGCAGTATTTTCTCAAAAACTTTAGACAGGCAAGATAAGAGACTGATGGGCCTGTATGACGCCGCTTTGATTTTGTCTTTGCCGGGTTTCGGGATCATTACAATGGTTGACTTCTTCCATTGAGATGGGAAGTGTCCACATACGAATATTGCATTGAAGATTGTAGAGATGTGCTTTATAGCGCAGTTGGGAAGTTCCATGATCATCTTAGGGGTGATCAGATCATGCCCTGCGGCTTTTTTGGGATTCAGTTCGGTTTTAACTATGTTATTGACTTGCATCGTGCTTTGCATGAAAGACATGAAATTCATTATGCTTTGTTGCATAGAGGCAATCATCGCTTCGATGCTATTTTGTGTGTAAGGCGTATTTATTGTTTGAGCTTGAGGAACCGTTAAGGGATCGGTTTGAGTACTTGGAGCAGAAGGGCTTAGACCAGATTTCAATGCGCCAGCAAAAGACAAACCAGGGGAGGTTGTGTTATTTACAAAGCTGCGTACAGTTACAATTTCTGGTTGCGAGCGAGCTGAGGTTATCTTTTGGTTTAATCTGTTTTTTAGCTCCTTAAATACCGGACAACCTCTATAGTTGGCCGTGTGGTTACCACCGCAGTTGCTGCACTTTTTAACATTGGGATCAGATTTATTTGCTGTACAGGATGCCGTGTTATGGAGATCTCCACATGCAACGTAAACTGCTCGAAGTGTACAGTACGTTTTCGTGTGTCCGTATTCTTGGCAATTAGTACATTGAACTGGGTTGTTGCGTTTATGTGGTTCTTCTACAGTAATTCTGCGGTGCAACAGATAACGTAATTTATAGATAGGGTGAACCTCATTGCGTTTAAGTGAATGAGTTTCGGGCTCTAGTTCAACTTTGAACATGGGTTGGGGTACTTTGTTCTTGTTGATAATATTGATGGCTACTTTGTGTTTAAAACCAAGTTCCACGAGAGCATTTAATATTTCGTTTGACGAAACGCATGGTTCAATGCCTTTAATTACTATTTGCAAACCTTTTGAGCTTTTTAACTGATAAGTGTAAAAATTTACTTTTGTATCAGTTAAATGTTTTGAGACTGTACGGAAATTTTCCTCAGTGTAGATCTGAATTTTAGTTTCACATATGTTTCCCTTTGTGAGTGGGACTATGTAGAAATTGTTGTTGCCTATGAGTTGAGTTAGTTTGACAACAAGTGTGTTTGAGCTTTTTTCACGTACGTATATTGGTGGGGGTTTAACGACTTTATCATCGCCTTCCTCAGACCTTTTTAACTTCAGTGGTTGCATTGTCGCTTAGAGGGAAAAATTTGTTATTGCTTAATGCGGATGTAGCTACGGATTTTTCATTATTTTTGTTAATTTTGTTTTTGTTTCCATTCTTAGTCGCTTGAGGACTAAGTTTGCGTTTAATTTGTATGTAGCGATCAATGCCTGTCTGCACTGCCGCACGAGATTTTGTGTTGATTTCTTTTTGTCGCTGACCGTTTTGCAATTGAGATTGCGGTAAATTAGTAGTGTAGTTGTTGTTGTTTTTAACTTTTGACACTGCGGCAGAGACAGCAGGTGTTTTTAAAGAAAGAGATGTTGCTGCTGCTATTGGAGTTTTTAGGAGCATCGCCGTTGTTGTAGTTACATTTGCAGAGGATGCATATGTAAGAGTATTTGAACTTATAGTAGTGGGAAGAGTGAATATACCATTATCAGATAGCGTGGGTGTTACACATTGCGCAGCCCAAGAAAGAGATGTTTGTTGCGCTTGAGCAGAAATATTGTTTGCATTTGGTTGGGATGAAAATGTAACAGAGAGGGGCTCTGAGGCTCTGAGGCTATCCGAAAGTTTGCAACGCATTGAAGGAGACATCGGAGACCCCATAAAGTATATATATTATTGATCAGCTCGATGAGACGAATCGATTTAGCCATGTCCGTCTGTCTGTCTGTTGCGATGGCTGTTACTCGGAAAGTTTTAAAGATATTGACCTGAAATTCGAAACTTAAGCTTTTTGTGCTCCTAGTTAGTTTGTATACCAGAACCAAAGTGCCACGCCCATTTTTAGATATAGCCCCCATACAAACTTACCACTTTTTTCGACTTTTTTTATGAAAAAATTTATTATTTATAAATGCTTTTACTACAATATAGTGTAAAAACACTTCTAATGGCACCCAATATCAAAAGAATGTTGCCACGCCCATTTTCAGATATAGCCCCCATACAAACTTAACGCTTTTTTCGATTTTTTGTATGAAAATACGTATTATTTATGAAAATATTTAATCCAAATAGGGTAAGAACACTTTTTATGTCATCCAATGTTAAATCTAAGGCGCCACGCCCATTTTTATGTATAGCCTCCATACAAACTTACCGCCCATTTTCGAGTTTTTATATCAAAACATTTACTATTTCTGAATGAATTCAATTAAATTTGGTAAAATCAATTCCAATCTCTACCTAAGTGAACACTTTCTATATGGTAAGGATCGGGCAAATATAACATAAAGCCTCCATACAAATTTGACCAAATTCATCGTGAAATTTAATCTAAGCACCTGGTGAACATATAAACTATTAAAAGTGTTGTGTTACGGGTATTTCAGCTTCGGTTCCACCGAAGTTAACGTTTTTTCTTGTTTGTTTTCTTTTATACTCACTGAGTTATCCACGGTTTTACTCACATTACCTTCCTTTGTCGTTAGTGAACAACATGGTATGGATGGAGAGGCTGATCGTGCTCTCTCGCCATGCAGTGGTGGAGGGAATAGTGACGCACGTTTTTCTAATTCCGGGGAAAGGGGGGCTATATATGAGAAGTGGGCATTACGCCTGTTCACATCACTTAAAGAGCGACGTCGCTCATCTTGATGAGCGCCTTTAACGCTCATCACCGCGTTTGTTGTTTTGTTAATTTTCGCTTATTTTAATTTTTAATATTGAAAAACAACAAAAAAAAAAAAGGTTAGTAACTTGTGTGCAGATTTATTCCACAAAAATGCAGACGCTGCACATATGCTTGAGCACCGTTTTAGTTTATTTTAATTAGTTAGTTTTAGAAAAAACACATATAATTAATAAATAATGCGGAGCTACGAAAGAACACTTCCACTCGCGGCGGCATTTGGACAGGTTTTTGTGTCAAATGCAGTAAGAACACTTCTAATAACAATCCAGGTTTATAGAAAGACTGATGGTTGAGGTTGGCTCAGTATAGCATATAGCCCCCATACAAATATACGGCCAATTTTTGACTTTTTATATGAAAATGATTTATAAGGCGATTTATATCAAATACGGTAAAAACACTTCTAAAATCAACCCATGTTTTGAAATGATCTCATGGTTGAGGTGGGGTCGCTAAAACCTATAACCCTTATAGAAATTTAACTTTAATTTTTGAGTATTTGTATAAAAAAAAAAAACAAATAAATATTTATATTCTAGCAACCCCTAGCCTCTATAATTACAAATGGGCGCGGCTCCTTGGTTTGACATTCGGTGACGTATGAATAATTTTTACCCAATTTGGAGTGGATACATCCATAAAAATATATATTTTCATACAAAAATTCAAAAATGGGTGGTAAATTTGTATGGGAGCTACAGCTTAGAGTGAGCGTGGCATTCTAATCTTGACATGCAAACTACGTAGGACTGAGAAAAACTTATGTTTTGAGTTTCAGCTCAATATCTTTTAAACTGAGCGAATGAATCACCTCCCAACAGACAGACAGACGGACATGGCTAGATCGACTCGTCTCAACGAGCTGATACGAAGTTTCTGACATACTAAATATACACTATGTGTAACGGGTATAAAAATATTAAAAAAATACAATGGAGAAAAACAAACGTGAGCACAGCCGGTAATAAAAATAATAATAATAATTCAGCCTAATCTAAAAATAATCTGCGACATATCTGCACGCTGTGAACAATAATGAAACTTATATTTCTCCTTTTGTTTTAGATTTTAAAAACACAAAATCCAAATTTGTTCAAAGCTGTGAACTGGCTGCAGGAGAACCGGCATATTTTTGCTGAAAGGGTTTACAATCCCATGATTCTTGAGGTAAGTTTTTTTTTTTTTTTTATGTACAGATATTGAGATTATGTACATATTATGTACAGAGATTTTAACATATAAAATAAGCCAATAGGTAAAAACAAATAACAATTTTTTTTTTAAATACTTTCCACTTTTTTTTTTTTTTTTAATATCTGGAAAAAAATCAAGGCAGAGCTTTTTTTGTATAATCGTGTTTTCCGAAAGTTTGTAACGCATTAAAGAGAGCATCGGGGACCCCATAAAGTACATATATAAGCTCTATAAGACGAATCGATTTAGCCATGTCCATCTGTTACGATGTGTTTTAATCAGAATGTTTTTAAGATATTGTCCTGAAATTTTGAATTTATGCTTTTTTTGGTCCTAGGCAGTTTGTACGTCAGAATCAAGGTGCCACGCCCATTTTTAGGCATAGCTCCCGTACAAACTTTCCGCCTATTTTCAAATTTTTGTAAGAAAAAAAGGTATTATTTATGAATATTTTTACTCCAAATTGGATAAAAACACTTCTTATGTCATCTAATATCAAAACCAAGAAGCCACGCCCACTTTTAGATATAGCCCCCATACAAGCTACCGCCCATATTCGAATTTTTGTATGGAAATACGTATTATTTATGAATATATTCACTCGAAATTGGGTAAAAACACTTCTTATGACACCCAATATCAAAACCAACGGGACAAGGTTTAGCCCTCATACAAACCTACCGCCCATTTTAGAGTTTTTATATGAAAACATTTATTATTTCTGAATGAGTTCAATTAAAATTTGGTAAAATCGATTCAATGTCCACCTAAGTGAACACTATCGATATGGTAAGGATCGGGCAAATCTAACATAAAGCCTCCATACAAATTTGACCCAATTCATCGTGAAATTTAATATAAGCATCACGTTGTGTAACGGGTATTTCAGCTTTGGTTCCACCGAAGTTAACGTTTTTCCTTGTTTTATGTATCTTACCTTATAGCATTGGGTTTTTACACAAAAGTTAAAAAATTGTTGTACCCACTGAATTTACAAAATAAAGAGTTCCTAGATTACATAACAGAAAAATTTTAAGAAAATGGTAGCACTATATACAGGGTCCGCCATCTAACATTTTTTTTTGAACTAGTGGTTATTTCGAGTGTGGCAACACTGATGTCACATCTGATTGTACAGAAAGTTAGTTTTATCCTTCCGCTGAACGAAAATGGTTGTGTATACGATTGAGGAACGCGCTTGGCCGAAGACCCGGAATTTTACCAAAAAATCATCTTTTCCGACGAAGCTCATTTCCATCTTGGCGGCTACGTCAATAAGCAAAATTGTCGTATTTAGGGGACGGAAAACCCGCACGTGATCGAAGAGAAGCCAATGCATCCTCAGAGAGTTACTGTTTGGTGCGGATTTTGGGCCTGCGGCATCATTGGCCCATTTTTCTTCGAAAATGCGGCAGGAGCCGCCGTTACGGTCAATGGCGAACGCTACCGCGCCATGTTAACGGATTGGTTCTTCCCGGAAATCGAAGACGAGGACTTGGACAACATTTGGTTCCAGCAAGACGGCGCACCGTGCCATACAGCCAACGTTACGATCGATCTTGTGTTTTGTTTTTATTGCATTTAAAAAAAAAAAAGTTACGTGGCGGACCCTGTATATAGTCTCCGAGATAATCATCAAACAGGCATTACAATATCGACTCTTCATTCTATGCTCAATCAACAATATAAATACTTTATATTATATATTACTCCTCTGCCCGTAAGCTACATTTTACCAACTTAATATACACTTTATTCAATATTTTTTTTTAAATGATGACACCGATGACATCGATATAATTGGCAAAATTCCACGTACAGTCAGCAGCACTTCAAAAAAATTGAAAAGAATTCTCGCTTAATGGGACAAGCGGTGAACGGTAGCAAGACTAAGTATTTGGTATCTACTCGCAGATCAGCAACACGCCCTAGAGAATCAGTGAGTATGGGGAATTTCTTCTTTTGTAGAAAAGGTCGTCTAATTCGCATCAGAGACAAACAAGAACAATAACACCAGCTTAAAAATCAGACGATGAACTACTTTGGCTAACCGATGCTACTTTGGTCTCGGTAAGCAAATGCGAAGTAGAGTCTTATCCAGAACAACAAAAATCAAACTTTTACAAGACGTTGATTCTCCCAGTCCTGATGTATGTCTCAGAAACATGGGTCATGTCAGAGGCAGAGAAATCGGCGTTGTACAATCTTTGGATCTGTCAGAGTGGACAACGAGTTCGGTATTCGCATGAATGATTAGCTGTACCAGCTATACAACGACATCGATATAGTGAGGCGCATTAAGTATAAATAATTGAACTGGGTTGGTCACGTGCTTTGAATGGATGCACGGGCTTCGTCGAGATCTGTGTGCATTTGCCATTTAGTCCATTTTTTTTTTTTTTTTTTTTTTTTTTTTTTTGTTTTCCACTTGCAATTTGTATAAAATGATGTTTGGCAAACAATGCTCGTCTAGTTCGTAGGCAAATTGTTTTGTGTTCGAGGAACTTATTCGACAAACAAATTCGCCTGTGAACACACTGCTTAACCCAAAATCAATTAAGTTGAAAATTTTGGACAAAAGAAGGAAAAATTGCGTTTCCCTTGGAAATACCCTCAAGATTTGAAATTTAGTTACATTATATTTATTGTTCTAAAGTTTAAAAAAATTTAGTTCGTAATTGACTGATTGTGAGTAAAAGCACCATAAATGAAAAAAGGAAAAATCTATTTTTTGATCAAAAATCCTGATTCGAAAAATCTTAGTAAATACATTTTTTAACCTACTAGGCCTACTAAAAGACTTGGAATCATTTTTTTTCGCACAGTGTTTTACCTCGTAAGTTTTTTAAATTACTACATCTCATCTTTAGTTTTCAAAACATTAAAGTGAAGTAACGATAATCCCTCATACTAACTCATTAACTTATTTTTAACAGGAATTAAATATAAAAATAGCTTTGCAAGAATTAAAATTTTACGATCACAAAGTCAAACATAGGACGATTGTTTTTTATAAAAATATTTTGTCTTTCACAATTATTATTTTTTTTTTTTTAGCTTAACGTTCCTGAGCCGCAGAATGCTAAATACTTCGAAAACACTATCCGGCTCCGGGATTTGTTGGCATTCACCTGTGAAAGCACAGCTGACATGTCGCTTCTAATTAATGAATTGTGCGTCAAACAGCAGCTTGGTATCAACGTCATTTATTCTTCTGCGTCGGAACGGTGCACGTACAAACCTAAATCTCCGATTGAAAATATCCGGTAAATAAAATTTGTTGTTTGGATTTTAATATTAAGATTGCGTAGTTACGTTTTTTTTTTTTTTTTTAATTTTTTTTTAATTTTGGTAATCAGTCAAGGCGTATGGGTTCAAACTTAATTTCTGTTGCATAAGTTTTCTAAGTTTTTACCTTACATTAAAATGTGGAACTACTGTCTGCCTTCATTTTTGTAAAAGGTTACAACCCTCTAGCTCCTCTTGATATTGAGCAAGAAATATTAGAAACAAAAATGCAGTATTGGACCATTTTGTATGTTCGAGATAAACGACTGCAGCTGAAAAAATAATAAAGATAGGGCAATGCATTATTTTCAAAAATTATAGCTGAAATATTTTAACACATTTCTTTTAATGCAATGCCCTATCTTAATTACTTTCGAGCTGAAGTCGTTCATCTAGAACATAGAAAATGGTCCTATACTTTTTTTAATATTTCTCGCTCAAAATCAAGAGGAGCTAGAGAGTTGCAACCTTTTACAAAAATAAAAGCAGACAGTAGTTTCACATTTGGATATTAGATAAAACTTGATATCTTTTCTAGTTTTCGAATTATATAAAATAAGTCAACAAATTTTGAAAATTTTCATACAAATTGTATTATTTTGAAGGGTTATGGTTTTTTTTAAAGTGAACAGTATTTTATAAGAATATGTACATATGCATATTAAGGTAATAAAATCACCTTTCAGGAAAGTATATATTTGTTAAGGCTGTCATCATAAATACAAGTAGTAAATTTAGTTTGTTATTTGTGTACTTATGTTATTATTTTGTCCAACCATTTTTTGTTGAGTTTAACGTTTTGACTGAATTGAAACATTGTTCTATATTTTTAGCGATGTTTTTTAACTAGTTAATAAAATTAAAATAATAATAAACAATTTTTATAATCATATTTAATAGTAGAAGTTGTGTTTGTGTACTTATTATTTTGACAATATGTGTATACTCTTGATAAGCTCGACAAGACGAGTCGATCTAGCCGTGTCCGTCTGTCTGTAGTTACACGTTTCATTTGCTCAGTTTTTAACATATAGAGATAAAATTCAAAACTTAAGCCTTTCTCAGTTCTAAGCAGTTAAAGTGTTAAAACGAAAGTGACACGCCCATTTTTTTTTAAAGTTTTTTTTTATTAAAAATGGTTTATTTATGAAGCAATTTGCGTCAAATACAGTAAAAACACTAATAATAGCATCCCATGTTTAAAGAAGGACCCATGGTTGAAGTGGTCCACTAAAGCATATAGCCCCGATACAAAATTACCTCCAAATTTTGAGTTTTTATAAAAAAAAAATTATTTATTTATGAAGCGACTTGTGTCAAATACAGTAAAAAAAAGACTTCTAATAGCAACTCATGTTTAAAAAGGGACCAATGGTTCAGGTGGATCCATTATAGCATATAGCCCCCATGCGAATGCACCCTATATTTTTAAGTTTTATTTACCTGAGACTCGAAACTTAAGCTTTTCTCAGTCCTAATCAGTTAAAGTGTTAAAATTAAAGTTCCACGCCTATTTTAAGGTATAGCCACAATACAAATTTACCGTTTTTTCTATTTTTGTATGAAAATAGCTAGTATTTATGCATGTATTCACTCAAAATTGGGTAAAACACTTGTTCTGTCATGCAATGTCAAAACAAAGGTACCACGTCCATTTAAAGGTATAGGCGCCATACGGATTTTTCGCCCATTTTCTTTTTTTTGTATGAAAATAGCTAGTAATTATGAATATATTCACTTCAATTGTGATAAAAAAACACTTCTAAAGTCATCCTATACATACTCTACTGATTATGAGGATCAGACCACTATAATAAATACCAGCAATACAAAGTCAGAATCCATTTTCAAATTTTTCTGCCCTAGATTAACATTTGACCACATTATTGTGTCTAAACATTGGTTGCATCGGACTATTGACTCCAAGCCATCCCTTCTCCAATTTTTTTTTTAAATAATTTATTTATGAAGCGATTTGTGTCAAATACGGTAAAAGACTTTTAATATTAACCCATGTTTAGAAATTGACCCATGGATGAGGTGGGATCCCTATAACATATATGTATAACCCTTATATAAATTTACCTCTAATTTTTGAGTATTTATATAAGAAATGTTTATTTATGAAGCCATTTATTTTGAATATCTTCAAAATACTTATCGTACCAACATAAGATCACAATAGGAGACATGATTAAACAAGGCGCATTATAGCACATGCCTCACCTTCTCACAAAAAAGGCACAGCTCAATGAAAGGTTAAAAGAAACATTTATGGCTTATCGGACGAAGGTCATCTCTCAAGCTGAGGAGCAATCTCCTAGTCTAAACGCAATAATAAAGCCGGTATGGACCTACGGTATCCCAATTTCGCACTGCCTGCAGGAGTAAGTGTTCTATTATTCAAATATTTCAAAACAAGGCGCTGAGGATTATGTCAAACGCTCACGTGTTCCACACCAACAAAGAGATACACGAGGAACTCGGGGTACCTTGGGTATACCAAGAAATAACAAGATTAAGCACCTCTTATATAAATCGGCTCGAAATCGACTCGCCATCAACCTACTCGATAAGAAGGCTCAAAAGGCTTCACCCGCTCGATCTCCCTCATGGGAGACAATAACTCATGTTTATTTTTACTTTTTGTTTATTTTCTTTTTCCACCCCCATCCCTTTATTCCTTATCCATAATGGCTTTCGCCAATGCATTGTCAACTGTTCATTACTCAAGCAACTTGCTGATTGTCCTTTAAAGACAGATTGCAAATAAAATTATTCGATACAAAAAAAAAAAAAACTTTTTTACTCTCTTATACTTTGTTTACACTATATAGTTTTTCATGTAGACTAAAAAAAATTCTTATCTTAAATCATGAAAAGTAATGTAAACAAAAACTGTAGAGGGCTCTGCTTATCTCTATAGTTTTTTAAATTCTTGCATCGCGTGACTTGGCCCTTAACGATTTTTTTTTAATATATTTTTAACATTAATGGCTTACTATTTGTTTTGAATCCTTTTTTTCGCGACACACTTTCAGACAATATGGATTTTCGGCGTATATGGTGGATCTTGTTGAAGGCCCCGCTCCTATTATTAACAAACTTTGTTCTCTCTACAACATTCATTGTATTCCAATTGGAGTCGAATCAGTGGCAAATCATAGGCACGTTTTTCCAAATCATATAAGGCAGTTCTTTGGCGGTAAGTAAAATATTATTATAATTTTCAAAGAACATTATTAAATAACAATGATATTTAGGATCAAAGCGGTTTCTTGTAACAGCATCAAGGTACCGTAATGATTTAATTTTTACGGAGAGCTTCATAAGTGGAAAAAATCTACTATCTACAGTCAATCTTTCTGAAATTCCGAGTCTTAAAAAAAGGTACGTCAGTTTTTATGTATTAAAAATAAAAATAAAAAATAAAAATAAAAAAAATAAATAAAAACAATTTTAATGAACAAATTTTTTTAGACTGAATGAAGTTTTAAAAAAGACGGATATGCTAAAGAACGAGCGTTCGAAAATCGAGGCAATCATTGACAATTTGGAGTACCAACGGAAAATAGAAACTGAAGCAAAACGAGCTATCGACATAAATATGTCACGCAAAATTCAATTGGCAAGTGATAGTTCTAGACACGCGAAGAAAATTGAGAATATAAGACGCAGTATAACTTGTAAGTAAATGAAAAAAAATCGGTTTTAAGTTTTTAAAATTTGGTGACAGGCCTCAGGCCATAAATGAACGTCAGTGATTAGGCGTTACTCGGCAATGCAAAGCTCTTTTTGCATAAGTTGCTTAAAATATTTTATGCTTAGAAACTTTCACAGTGTTGTTTGATCTTTTTTATGTTGTACGAGGGGGTGCATTTAAAAATAAATCAAATACTTTATCATCACCAAAGGTGTGTCTCCAAATAACTTTGTACCAAGTGTATCATATAAAAAAAGGTATTCATTCCAAATCGGGTAAAAACACTTCTAATATCATCCAATGGCAAAACCAAGGTACCACGCCCATTTTTAGGTTAACTCCTATACAAATTTCCGCCCATTTTCGAATTTTTGTATGAAAATAGAAATTATTTATTAATGTATTCACTCCAAATTCGGTAAAAACACTTCTAATCACATCTAATATCAAAACCAAAGTGGCACGCCCATTTTTAGGTGAATCAAATTTTTGTATAAAAATAGGTATAATTTATGGATATATTCATTTAAAGTTGGGTAAAAAAACTTCTTATACCATCAAATTCCAAAACCAAAGTGTCACGCCCAGATTTAGCTATAGCCCCCATATAAACTTACCGATTATTTTCAAACTTTTGTCTAAAAAAGTAATTATTTTCAAATATATATTTATAAAAATATATAAGCCACTGATGATCATTATTCAAACTTATCAAAGATTTCTGTGACGGATATTTAAGCTTCAGTTCCACCAAAGTAAACGTTTTTCCTTGTTTTATTTTTTAATTTTCTATTTTATTTTTTTTTATACCCGCCACACATAGTGTGACGGGTATTATCAGTTTGTCGGAAAGTTTGTAACGCCTTAAAGGAGGCATCGGAGACCCCATAAAGTATATATATTATTGATCAGCTCGACGAGACGAATCGATTTAGCCATGTCCGTCTGTCTGACTGTTGCAATGCGTTTTTCTCAGAAAGTTTCAAAGATATTGACCTAAAACTTTAAACTTAAGCTTTTTTGTCTCTAGGCAGTTTGTATGTCAGAACCAAGGTGCCACGCCCATTTGTAGATATACCCCCATACAAACTTACCATTTTTTCGATTTTTTTCTGTGACAATAGTTATTATTTATGAATGTATTTACTACAAATCGGGTAAAAACACTTCTAATCCAATATCCATCCATCCAATATCAGAAGAAAGGTGCCACGCCCATTTTTAGATGTAGCCCCCATACAAACCAAGCGCCCATTTTTCAGATTTTATATGAAAATAGTTCTTATTTATGGATATGTTCACTCCAATCTATGTAAAATCACTTCTACTGTTATCCTATGAATATGCTACCGATATGACAAAGATCGAGCCACTATAACATATAGACCCCATACAAACTCACCTTGCATTTTTTTCTTTTTTCAAGAAAATGATTAAAGTTTCGTGTGGCGTGTATTTGAGCTTCGGACTACCGAAGTTAACGTTTTTGCTTGTTTTTATTTATTTTGTATACATATTTATTTATTTATTTATTTATTTTTTTGTTAGCTGCTCAGAAAACTCAAGAACATTATAAAGTAAATATTCTTGAAAACATTGGCAAATTGTTTCACATAGAAAAGAAAAAAATAAACACTATGGTTCAATTTCAATTAAAAAATGCAGAAAAAAAATGTATCTGCCGCTAAAGAGTATTTCTACAAAAATGAACATCAACTGCAAACATCTACTGTAAACGAAGCCGAAGAGGAGACAAAAAAAGCAAAGGTAAATAATTTTGTAAATTTGCAATCGAAGTTTTCAAAACTAACTTGTACCTGCTTGTTTGTCTGTTGCAATGCGTTTTTCTCTGAAAGTTTTAAAGATATTGACCTGAAATTTTAAAATTAAGGTTTTTGTGCTCCTTCGCAGTTTGTATGTCAGAACCTTGGTGCCACGCTCATTTGTAGATATAGCCCCATACAAACTTACCATTTTTTTTTCGAAAATAGTTATTATTTATGAATGTATTTACAATAAATTGGGTAAAAACACTTCTAATGGCATCCAATATCGGAAGAAAGGTGCCACGCCCATTTTTATATATAGCTCCCATACAAACTTACATTTTTTTCGATTTTTTTGTATGAACATAGATATTATTTATGAATGTATTTACTATAAATTGGGTAAAAACACTTCTAATTGCATAGAAATACAAACCTAGCGGCCATTTTTCAGTTTTTTCTGAAACTAGTTCTTATTTATGGATATATTCGCTCCAATCTGTGTAAAATCACTTCTACTGTTATCCTATGAATATGCTACCTTCCATGTTTTTTATTTTTTCAAGAAAATGATTAAAGTTTCGTTTGGCGGGTATTTGAGCTTCGGTGGTACCGAAGTTATTGTTTTTGCTTGTTTTCTTTTGCTTCTATTTGTCAATTATTATGTATATTCTTAGTACGTAGTGAGACAAGAGTCTTTGTAGCCATGTCCTGCGAATAATAGATTAACTCGGTCGCCAAGCTAAACATTGAACCTAATCATCATAATAAGCCCTACTCCAAAAGCTTGTCTCACCTTTCAAATGAGCCTTATATCAAGTCTATAGAATTATTTATATCAAAGGTATGAGTCCAGTTCAAACTCAAAAAAAGAGTTTGAACTGGACTCATATCGAAATTTTCCACAATCCCGTAAATCCACAGTAAAAAAAAATAAGAAAGAATACTAAAAAATATGTTTAAAAACCCAATATCACGTTAAAATTTTTGTTAACCATTTGATACTGTGTCACTAGTCCTTTTGTCTCTGGTTCGAATTTACAAAAACACCGAAATACTCCAAAATATTTTTAAAAACCTTTCAAATGCATCTCTAAGTATACTCATTCCAAAGATGATAAAAGAAAAACAAGAAAGAATGCTGAAGTTGAGTATGCTTGACTACAAGAAACCCTGGACCCAATTTTTATGAACCTCACTTTATTGTATTGAATTTTTATAAAAAAGTAAAAAAAATGGGTATATTTGTATAGGAGCCATACCCATGTTGGAATATTTCATTTGAACTATTGTAGGCATAATTCATTTTTAATTTGCAGTTCATTGATACCTGGATTTTCCGGTTTTAAAGGCCCCATGAGGCCCCAAGTCAAAATCCCGCCTTATTGCTTATCTCCATAATAACATTAATCAGTAGCATATTTCTTTTTGGCCTGAAGACCGATCGTCCGTGAATCAGTCAATCGGTCAGGTGAATATAATATATAAAATATATAAAACCTTTCGAGTCGCAGTGTTTATAGGCCAAACTCATCCGAAACGGCTTGACCGATTCTTTAAAAATTTTGCGTGTATATATTCAGTAGGCCTGAGAATAGGAAGTAAACTATTGAATCGACCATAAATTCATCGAATACTTGAGAAAAAAATAAATTGACTATACATTTTACTATGACCTGCAAATTTGAAAAAATGAATGGTGGGCGTGGCCCCGTAAAAGCGATAAAAAAAATTTTATCTTTTCGCAAAGATAAATGAAATTCGATAAACATGTTACAACGCCGTGAAAAGTATAGTCCATTGGAAAAATGGGCGGTAGGCACGGCACCATTTTAAACGAACCAAAAAAAGTCACAATTATGCGTCGATTGCACTTTGTTTCATCAAAATCGGTTTAGAAGAACCGGAGAAAACTTGACTGACAGTTCGAAAAACGTGGGTTGAAAAAAGGCGAAAAACATTTTTTTTTGCAAAAAAAAACCGTTTTTTATACCCGCCACACACAGTGTGGAGGGTATTATCATTTTGTCAAAAAGTTTGTAACGCATTAAAGGAGACATCTTAGACCCTATAAAGTATATATATTCTTGATCAGCTCGACGAGACGAGTCGATCTAGCCATGTCCGTCTGTCTGTCTGTCCGTCTGTCTGTATGTATGCGATTCATTCGCTTAGTTTTAAAGATATTGACCTGAAACTCGGAACTTAAGCTTTTCTCAGTCCTAAGCAGTTCAAGTGTTAAAATCAAAGTGCCACGCCCATTTTAAGTTATAGCCCCCATACAAACTTACCATTTTTTTCGGATTTTTTCTATGAAAATAGCTATTATTTATGATTGTAGTCAGTCCAAGTTGGGTAAAAATACTTCTAATGTCATCTAATGTTAATTCCAGGCTGCCACGCCCATTTTTAGCTATAGCCCCCATACAAACTTTCCGACCATTTTCGAATTTTATATGAAAATAGCTATTAATTCTGAATGTAGTCACTCGAAGTTGGGTAAAAATACTTCTAATGTCATCCAATGTCAAATCCAAGCTGCCACGCCCATTTTTAGCTATAGCCCCCATACAAATTAAACGCCCGTTTTCGAATTTTATATGAAAATAGGTATTATTTATGAGAATATTCACTCAAATTTGGGAAAAAAACACTTCTAATGTCATCCAATAACAAAACCAAGGTGCCACGCCCATTTTTAGCCATAGTCCCCATACAAACTTATCGATTATTTTCGAACAAATGTATCAAAAAGTAATTATTTTCGAATATATATTTATAAATATATTTAAACCACTGATGATACCACATAAACTATTCAAAGATTCGTGTGACGGGTATTTAAGCTTCGGTTCCACCGAAGTTAACGTTTTTCTTGTTTTATATTTAAGTTATTTTTTGACGAAAAAAACAAGTGAGGTGAAAAATGAAAGTATGCAGTTTGAGAATGGTGACAATTCTGAGTTAATTGCACTTGGTTTCATAAAAATTGGTTCAATAGAATATGATTAGTAATATAATTAGCAATATAGTTAGCAATCTCAATGCTGCGTGCGTGTACTATATATGTATGTGCACGCATACGTATGTTTAGTAAGCAAATCTCATTTTCGCGAAGACATTGGTCGACAAAAATGGCTGTATCTTCTAAATGGCTGTATCTTCGAATTTCAAAAAATCCTTTTAAAGCGATGTTCTCAAATATCCAAGCTAAAAAAAATGCAACAAAAAAATTCGAAAAAAATTTTTTTCGAACCAGAATACCCCTTTAAATTGTAAAATTTCGATTTTTTTTTTTTTTTTATTTTCGGTGCTAACTGAGATTGGCCTTAAATGCAGTGTCTCTGTCGGTGTGCAGCTTTTTTATAAATATTACCTCAGATGCCTTATTTTCAATTTAGTGTGGAAATGAATCCTATTGGATACTGCTTGTGATAGAAATTTTACTGTTATAAATTATATATACAAAATGTGTGTATTATGCTGCTGTAAGCCTTCTTCAATATTTTTTTTTATCCATTTATTCCATTCAGAAAACAAAATTTGATGACACTTCTCTGCTCAATTAAATCAGACGTTGTAAAAATCGAAAAATGCACTCTTTGTCGTTTGGTAAACACAAGCGTAAATATATTGTATTACTGATAATGACATTGTTATGAAATTTGGCCCAGATGTTGTTAACAGTCCTGCCAACTCAAGGAAAAATGATCTAACCCGAAATGTTAAGTCCGGAAAGTTTAAATTGAAAATTCTCCTTACTTTTTGTTCACAGTTGTAAGTTGCACTACAGCCGATTGTTGGCCTTGGCAGCATGTAAGGCTTCACACAAACGGTTGTAATCTAGTTCTAGTCGATACCAGTTTGGATTACCGATCTTGCGGATGCCCTCCAAGATCTGGTCCTCCCAACGAAGCGAGGACGTCCTCTCTGCCGCGCCCCTCCGATTTGATTCACGTCACGATACAAAGGCACAGCCCAGGACAGCCTTTTATATTGGATGTTCCTGACTGTCGAGACCAGCATATAGCTCGTACAGCTCATCGTTAGTGTGTATGCGGAGGTCGTTTCCCACTCTAACTGGACCAAAGTTTCTCCGAGGTATCTATCTCTCAAACACGCCCAATGGCAACTTAACCGATTCTGTCATGACCCATGCTTCTGAGTCATACATCAAGACAAGCATTATCAGCGTCTTTATTTTATTTTTTTATTTTAGTTTAATTTTGGTTCCTCTGGACAGAACTCTACCTCGCTTTTACTTACCGAGACAAAAATAACTATGGTTAGCAAGATTGATTCTTCGTTTAATTTCCAGAACGGTGTTGACACTGTTTATATCTTTACCCAGGTAGACGAAGTGTTCTACAAAATCAAAGCTAAAGTTCTCTGTCCTCAAAGACTGTCTACGTCGTGTAGATTTTCTGCGATTGATTACCATGTACTTCGTTTTGCTCTCGTTCACTGTTAGTCCCATTGGACGTGACTTTTTTTTCTATTTCTGAGAAAGCCTCGATCATTTTTGCCGATTATGTCTATGTCGTCGGCATATGTAAGCAGCATAGATCCTTTGTACAAAATATTACCCGTCAAGTCAATGTTTGGGCATTGTTTCACCATGTATTCCATCTGAAGCCTCTCTTGGTGTCAAAGAGGTCGAAGACATCTTTGCCGACCGTGAAAACTCATGGTTGTTTGTCAGCGTTATCATACAGAGTCGAACGATTTTTGCAGGGATAGAAAGTTCAGTCAGTGCTTTGGAGTGTCGATAGCGACTTTGAAGTCGACAAATAGATGGTGTGTGTCGATTTGTTTTTCTTGGTCTTCTCCAGGACTTGGCGTAGTGTGAATATCAGGTCATTGGTCGACTTCTTCGGCCTGAAACTACAATGGTACTATCCAACTATACTTTTTACGTACAGTCTCAGTTTATTACACAATATGCCAAATAAGATTTTATAAGCGAAACCACAGCGTCATTTGGATGTCGATATGTGTGAATCTAGTCCTACTTATTACCATGTTTCTGGCCGCAGCAACGTCGATTAGCCTTTCTCCGATATTGTTGGTGGTGTTATGTTGGCAAAATTCATTGATGATTGGGCGAAGAATTTCTTCTCTCCCGATTTGTGCGTTGAAGTCACCGACGATAATTTTAATGTCATGTTTGGGGCAGCGGTCATAGAGACTTTCCAAGCGCTCATAGAATTCATCTTTCTCCATCTCATCTATGACATTTGTCGGGGCGTGTACTTATATAAAGCAAATGTTGAAAAATTTAGCTCTGATGCGTATCGAGGCGAGACGTTCATCTACAGCTGTAAACCTGGGAACGAGTCCGCATAGTTTCCTACAAACCACGAAGCCACGAATATGTTTTGCCTCTCATGGCTACTGTTGTGGATGTCACAGGTTGCTAAATTTTTGCAAACGTGTCCAGTTCATTGTATTTTCTGGATGGAAGTAATGTCTGCTTTGAAGTTGTCGAGTTTGGTAATGAGTTCTTCTATTGCACCATCCCTGTTAGAGATTCGTATATTGTGATCCTTATATTGTTTTCGGAGTTGTCATGTTTTTTGGCTTACGGTAGTTTGGGGCTTCCAGAATTCACGGGTGGATTTATACCTCTGTGTCTACCACCTGGAGTACATCCGTTTAGACTAGTCATCATATTTTTCATGTGTGTGTTTCACGTGGTTATTTTGTTTGTTTTGTCGCTCTTTAGAAGGTTTGTACGTCAACCTGAGCCTGCTGCGGTAATATTTTTGACCGTCCGCGCACCACACGGGCAATAGTTAGCAAATACTGTCAGTTAAAAAAATCACTCTGTACTTAGCGTTTTTTTTTTTTTTTTTTTTTTTTTTTGCTGCAAGATTATACCTGGCTTATTCTGAGTGGACTCTGCAGATTGCGAATCTGTAAATGAAATTTTTCTGGATTTTGAGAAAATTTTTAAAATAGTTTCGAAAAATCGTGTTTTTGCCGCAGCACTGGAATAAAATAACACGACGAGATAAACAGTTCAAATAAGGGTTAAACGAAAACCTTCAACTTTAATCATCAGGAGCAAAAACCCATGTAGCTTTAAGGTGGTATTCTTGGTTGGCAAAATTTTTTTAAATTTTTTTGTTGTATATTTTTATAGCTTGAATATTTTAGAATATCGTCCTGAAAGGTTTTTTTTTGAAATTCGAAATACTTTAGAAGATATAGCCATTTTTGTCGACCAATGTCCGCGAAAATGAGATTTGCTTACTAAACATACGTATGCGTGCACGTATGCACGCACGCACCATTGAGATTGCTAATTATATTGCTACTTAAATTCTACTGAACCAATTTTAATAAAACTTAGTGCAATCGATGCAGAATTGTCAAAGTTTTAAAACTGCTTACATATATATTCGATTTCTATAAAAATTTCATTAAAAAAATCTTACTCTTACCAAATTATGGTTTTGGTTTTTTTCAAAACCACGTTTTTTGACCTTTTTGAGTCACTTTTCTCCGGTTCTACTAAACCGATTTAAATGAAGCCAAGTGCAATCAACATAAAATTGTGTATATTTCTAAACCTGCATACTTATATTTTTCATTTAACTTTTTTTGTATGCATAAAAATAACTCGAAACTTTAAACGCGTTTATCTCGAAACCACGTTTTTCGAACTGGCGGCAACGTTACCGCCCGTAATTCTGAATCGATTTTGATGGAGCTAGTTGCAATCGACGCAGAAATGTCACCATTCTGGTCCGAACCTCAATCATAATTTTAATAAATTTTTTACTATTTTTATACCCTGTACCTAAAGGGTAAAAGGGTATATTAAGTTTGTGCGAATGTATGTAACAGACAGAAGGAGGCAAGATAGACCCTATAAAGTATATATATTCTTGATCAGCATTGGAAAGGGAGTCGAACTAGCTATATCTGTCTGTCCGTCTGACATGCTGTCTGCCGTATGAAAACGATTATTTCGGAGACTATAAGAGGTAGAGCTTTCAAAATTGAATCTTAGACTCTCCTAGGCCGTCAAGTGTGCACTTACAAACGGTTTTTCTCTAGACCCATTTTAAGGAGTACCCCCCATACAAATCTACCCCAAAATTTTGGGGTTTTGCATAAAAACGTCATTGTTTTTTATTCTAGGAAGTTCAAATTTAGTATAAATTATGTCTATGATAGTCCCAATAAAATTTCCCAATATGGGTAGGACCAACAAAATTTTAGGTATTAGCCCCCATACAAATTTACCCCAAAATATTGGGTTTTTACATAAAAACGTCATTGCTTTTTATTCTAGAAAATTTAAATTTAGTATAAATTATATCTATGATAGTCCCAATGAAATGGACCAATATGGGTAGGCCCAACAAAATTTTAGGTATAACCCCATTCAAAGATATACCCGATTTTTTAAGTTTTTCTATGAAAATTCAATTCAATGATGTATGGTAGTCAAATAGAACCTAATTTAAGGTACATATAGATTGGGTACAGGGTATCTTGCAGTCGAGCATACTCGACTTTAGCGTTCTTTCTTGTTTTTTTTTTTTTTTTACTTTTAACTAAAAAAAATGCACAAAATCGATTTTTCATTTTTCAACGGCCGCCATTTTGTAAATAAAAATTAATAACTCTTTGCGTTTTCAAATTAGAATTTTTCCAAAAAACAGCCTCTCAACCAAGAATACCCCCTTAATACAAAAATTATACGGGAGAGTTTTCTTTCCGCGTATGTGCAACACATAAAATGTAAACTCCATAACTTAACATACATCCTGTGGGAGCCGCCTAAGATTGTTAGATTTACCTACGTTAAAAAAACTGTCTAATAATGCATAGTGATTTGTTTTTTTATAAAGTCATCTCTGGTGTAACGAACTGTATTTATATATTGAATAGAATCCTATTGAATGTTCCGTTTAGGCCGAAAAGAAATGTTGTACCTATTTAGTTACAACTTTGTGTCTCATATTCACCATTTAATCCATCCAGCGCTCGTGCTTTTTATATCTGTTACACATAGTGTAAACGGTTATATTCAGTTTTTGGAAAAGTTTGTAACGCACTAAATGAGACGTCGTAGATCCTATAAAGTATATATATTCTTGATCAACTACATGAGACGAGTCGATCTAGTCCCGTCTGTCTGTTGCGAGATGATTCATTCGCTCAGTTTTAAAGATATTGAGTTTGTATTAGACATCTGCATGAATGCATTCAGAAGGGCAAATGAATGATTCATTCTAAAAGTTGTACATATTTTTACTGTGCAGATAAAATACAGTGCAGTAAAAATATGTACAACTTGCCTGTATTGACAGATAGTGTTCTTACTCACTCTGATGTTGACCAGCATATAATGAGTACAATAATTTTGGGTGCAGTTGATTCACTGTACAATGTTTTGGTGTGCAGTTTACTTACTGTACAGAGATAAATTTTTAAATATTTATTAGACGACATGAGCGAAACTTCATGACTGGACCGATTTGAAAAATTCTTTCACCGTTAGCGAGCTACACTAGACCCGAGTGACATGGGCTATGTTTCATATTACATATAATGAAATGGACCAAGAATTTAGCGTTTTATTAAAACGGGATACCAGGCGAACATAAAATGAAAATCAACACAAAATTAAATTTAAAATAAAGATTGTGAAATTATCAAGGTAGGCAACTACTGAACTCATCTGAACAGTTGTATAATAACGCACACAACCTGTTCTCATAATTACGCTTGGTGTACAGCGTGTCAAAAGAGGACAAATATAGCATTCATTAAAAAAAGAGTACAACATCTTACTGTACTCATTCTTTGTGAGAATAGTAAAAATGTTGTGCTATCTTCTTCTGGCTTAAGAAATATACTGCACAGATAATAATGAGTGCAGTAGTTTTGAGAACATCACACTACTGTACAGATCTGCTGAGCTAGAAATGAATACATTCATGCAGGTCTCTAGTTTGTATGTTAAAATTAGAATGACACGCCCTTTCTAAGGTGTCGAGCCCAATACAATTTTACCAACCAATTTACAACTTTTGTATGAAAATAAGAATTTTGTTTGCATGTAGTCACTCCAAAATCATCCAATATCAAAACCAACGTACTACGGCCATTTTTAGTTATAGCGCCCATACAAAGTGTCCATCAATTGTCGTATTTTTGTATGAAAATTATGTATTATTTGTGAATGTAAATTTGAAAAAAACAAGAAAATTATTGTTGTATATTATCTGTATTTTTAGTTTAAAATTTGATATGAATATTGTATTTAAACTTGAGTTATAACACCATTGATCCCCACCCATCCCATCTCGAAGTTCTATCTAAGCCACTGATGATCCCACATAAAATATTCAAAGATTTGTTTAAGCTTCGGTTCCACCAAAGTAAACGTTTTTCTTCTTCTTAACATGTTTATATATTTAAGTTTAAATTTATTATAAGGTTAAATTTAAGTTCAAAGTGGAAAAGGATTTATCCAGGATTTGAGTGCCACTTGTTGTCCAACGTCCGTCCTTATTATTAACATAATAGGTACATCCATAACTAAGTAACTACTATTTATATTTATTACCTCTAATTTGATACTATAATATGTATACATATTACAGAGCTGCACAAGCATACTTGAAATGTTTTTCAAGCACAAGCTCCAAAATCAAGTAAACAAACTGAAGTAGAACAAAACTGAAGTAGAACGCAAAACTAAAGTAGAACTGAACTAGAATTATAAGTCAGCGATATTATAATTCACAATCAGTTTATTTACTTTTATTTGTCAACTTCTGAGTTGCTATTTGGTGGAACTTTAATGGTGATGTCAAGCGAAACAGTGATACCATGCGAACTGATACTTATGCATATGCAAGAATTTCAAAAATGGAAGTACAGTTGTTTTAGAACACTTTAGTATATATTAAAACAAAATACTGCTTATATTTAAACATTATCTTAGCATTGCAAATCGCACATTAGCATTGCAAATCGCGACTAAAAGAGATGGCAAGTTTCGTTTTTTAAAAATGGGCAACGGTTTTGTTGTAAAGTATTGCAACTTTATATCTCCTCTTTTTCGAAAATTAAATTAAAAAAAAAAAAACATTTTAATCCAATTGGCTAAAAGGACCATTTAGTAGATATTAGGTGAACTACCGACTTTATCTTTCGCTTCTTTAAGATGTTTCTTTAAAACATAGAATGAAAACAAAAATCAATTCTTATGATAATATTCAATAAAAGCTAACATTTCAATATAAAGATAAGTTGTGATAGTGAATTTCATTAGTTTGCTCCATTGGGTCAGGCGCTGTAAATTTTGATTTGAGTTAACATTAATGAAATACACTACTATATGTCGAATAATAATTTTGGTAATTTTCGATGGGATGAAATATGGATTTTTAATTTTGTTCCATTTATAAGAATTGTCCTTAAATTAGAAATTGTACAAGAATGAATTCTGGAGCCGATTATATATATTGTACAAATATTTATTACATTTTGAGAAACTATTTATTTATTTTAATATTATTTCATTATTGTATTTTTTTTTTTTTTTTCATTCCATCTAGAATTTAGTCGATAATATTACGAGTGTCTTGGAGGCGGAAAAACGAAATTATGCGCAAAAAGTTTCTGAAGCTCAACAACTCTGCAACAATTCCGCTCCAGCTAATAGGAATTTTCCATATAAAGATGAATTTCGCGAACTATCAGATTTAGATATAGAACAAGTCAAAGAGTTGTTGGTTGATCATCAGGCGCGATTAGAATGCTTGGGAAACGTTAATCAAGAGGTTTTGTAATTGGTTAATTTAATATTTATGATAGTATTATCAGAAAATTTAATTTTTTGCAGGTTATCAATGAGTTCAACTTACTCAAAGAAAAGATTCAAGATTTGGAGAAAAAAATGGAATCAGATCAAACCGAATACCATGCATTAGAAAACAAAATTTGCGATTTGTATAATATTTGGGAACCACAAGTAAACGAGTTGGTTGGAACAATAAGTCATCAATTTAGCCACTTCATGCAATCTATCAGCTATGTAGGTGATGTTTTACTATCAAAGAAAGAAAAGGTAACTAAGAGCAGTACAAATAAAACAATTTTAAACACTTTTATTTTCATTTTCGATATTACAGTTTGATTTTGACTCGTACGGCATTGACATAATGGTGCAATACCGAAAAAATGCACCACTTCAGACATTGGATAAACATTTACAGTCTGGTGGCGAACGTGCAGTTGCAATTGCAATTTACACTTTGTCTTTACAGCATATTACGCATGTACCATTTCGGTATGATATTGGCTTTCCAAAAAGGTGAAATGAATTAATATAAACAAAATTTCTCAATTTAATTTTTAGTTGCGTCGATGAAATTAATCAAGGCATGGATCCTAAGAATGAGAGAAATATTCTGGAAATGCTTTTACAAGAAACTACAAAAAATGGAAGCTCCCAGTACTTGTTCGTTACACCAAAGGTATGTAAAAAAATGTTTCGTTGATAAATTAACAAGTAATAACACAGGTCGTCACGAAAAACGAGTCATGCATCGCACTAGGATTATCTTACAGATTTTTCATCGCTGAATGCGAATCTGGCCTTAAAATATTTCATTAGCTCAAGATTTTGAGAAAAATATGTTTAAAAACTCAAAAAATACTTCTTTTGGCTGTTTTTGATCACCTATAGCAGGTGAATCTAAGATGATAGAAATCTCGAATTTTCCTTAAATTGAGGGATAAATCTTTCAGTACAAGAGCGGTGTTGAGAAAACTCTGAATCAATCGTGAATTTTGATCTATTTTTAATGACTACACTATCAATATGTTTCGAATAAAAAAAAATTTTTATATCAATTCTCAAACCGTTTATTCATAAAAAGCCCAATTAGAGATTTCTTTCACATCTGGTTCATCTACTTTATCAGGGGTGTCGCACAAAATCTCTTTTGTTTGGTTTCAAATCTCTTCTAAATTCAAGTGAACTAATGAATACAATGCACAATTAGTTTAAACTACATTTATAAAAATAAATAACTAGCTTTAATATTAGTCAGATATATGTTCAAAAACAGTTAAAAACAGTTTACGGCAAGATTCGATTTCAGCGATGAAAAATATATAAGAAAGGAATATTTCTTAGTGTTATCATAACGGTCAGTCTGTTCATTTAGTTTCATGCTTAAAAAAAATGATTACAAAATAAAGCCACGGTTAAGATCTCTCCTCTGCTCTCTCTAAGGAAAATAATCAATCTTTCTGGGACACTATTTATTACATTTGCTAAAATACGGTTAGAATTACAGTTTTTAAAATGGTAAATTTTCTTATTCTTATTTTCTAGTACATACATACATTTGTTTACAAACTATTCACATGACATTGCGTCACCTTTATTAGCACTTTCACAATTATCATTTCAAAGTGTTGATAAAAGTAATTACACAAAACTTAAACTTGAATATCTTGGTCTCTATTGAGAAAGCAATGAAATGCTTAGAATTTTCGGGGACCCTTAGGGTCTGGATTTAGGGTCAAAAAACAAATGTTTCCTATTTTTTCACTTAAAGAGCAATATCTCTGTAAATTACAAGCCGATTTTAATTTTTTAACATGTTTTAGAAAGAAAAAAACTCAAAAGAGCAATGACATTATTATGACATTTTTGATCGTACCTCTGCGTATTTTCAAGACAAACGCAATTTTTACCATTTTTTTTTTCAAACCATTTAAGGTTATCGTACTTTTGTTACACTTTTTTGTTTGAAAGCTATCTTTATGAGAAAGGTTTTCTTAAAGTACGCAGAACTACGAGTAAAATGATTGTTTAATGATAAAAATCCGACAATAATTGACCAAGTTATTTAACTTTTTCTAACAAATTTTTTTTAAAAAAATTTAGTTTTTAAATTCTTAAGAAAATGCTTAGAATTCTTAGAAAGCCTAATTTTGAAAAATGTGTCCATAGAAATAGTTAAATAACTTGGTCAATTATTGTCGGATTTTCATCATTGCGTACTTTAAGAAACCTTTGTCATAAAGGTAGCTTTCAAACAAAAAAGTGTAACCAAACTACGATAACCTTAAATGGTTTGAAAAATAATAGGGAAAAATGACGTTTGTCTTGAAAATACACAGAGGTACGATCAAATATGTCATTGCCCTCAAAGGGGCAAAGTTTTTTCTTTCTAAAACATTAAAATCGGTTTGTAATTTACAGAAAAAATAGGGAACATTTGTTTTTAGACCCTAGATCCAGATTTAAGGGTCCCCCGTTTATACCGTTTTCTTCTACTCGAAGAGACCTACAACCTACACTATAAGATTTCATTGCTTTCTCAATAGAGACCAAGATATTCAAGTTTAAGTTTTGTGTAATTACTTTTGACGGAAAAAAAATGTGTGTAATAACTTTTGACGGCCGCTACTCATTACTTCATTCGCTTGAATCTCGGTTCGATATACCGTTATCTTTTCCAATAAGACATCGATCGATTCAGGATAGATCAAGGATTACAACAACATATCTTATTATAGTCAGACATCAATAGCAACAGTAGGAAGAAGGAAAGAAGTTGAATGTACAAAAAAAATTTGGTTGTGTAATAACATTTGACTATGGCTGTATATGTCATATACACCTCTATAAATTAGATTTTTTTTTTTTTTTTTTTTTGATTTTTCTTCAATTTTTGTGAACTGTACTTATGTACGCTGATGATGTCAAATAATGTTTGGCTTTTTCTAAGTTTGCTCGTGAGGGAGTTTTGTTTTTTTTTTTTTTTTTAATTTAAGTCTCCTTATGGATTCTAAATTTAGCTATAATCGCATTACTACGGTAATGAACAAATCGTTCTTGGCACTTGTTCTTGGATTTCTAAGGACTTTTATGCTCCATATGTCACTAAACTTCTTATTGCTTTGCTTGTGCGCTCAATTTCCGAAGTTTCCTTTTGGGTTTGGTGTTCACACTATGCAATTCATTAATTTCGATCTTCCCTTCTTAGTGGCGTTTCTGTTATATGGCGCTTTTGACTCTTTATACCACTCCACAAATTCAAAATGAATTAATATAAATAGGTGGTGAAGTTACTGAAGCCCTACTAATATCCGATGTTAAAAATCGTGATGTACTGTATTAGCGCCTGAAACAGGTAAAATAGCTCTGAAAGAGGATCATTCGAGGTTTGCGTTAATATAATAATATTTCGTTTTGTTTAAATTTATGTAGCTTACATAACAATATGCTTTTACTATTGCTACTAAAATAAGCATATTTTTGATTTACCATGCCAGAAAATTACCTTCGACTAGACTTTAATGGATAGTCTACAATGGCTGGCAAAGCGACGTTCAAGCTTGTTTAAAATAATTTAAAAAATTTTAAATAAAAAACTATTTCGACCATAAAAGTTGTGGTGTAAACCTTTTTCGTGAATCAACAACGCATGTGAAACTGTGGGCAAAAAGTAAGGTTAATTTGTTTTCAAAATGAAAAATCTTTATTTATTCTTATAAATCAATTTCATCCCTTCAAAGTAGTCCCCTCCCGATAAAATACACTTTTTCGATTCGACTTTTATCTTCACGCTGTTTTTCAAGAAAATTCGCCATTTTTGGTACCAATCTAGACTTGACACGTTTGAGGCCCAAAACATCTTTTAAAATGGTATTAATTGATCCTTTCGATACGCCAATTTCATCAGCAATGTCTCTTGTAGTTAATCAATGGTGTGCAAGTACTAATTCTTTTACCATTTATTCCATTCAGAAAACAAAATTTGATGACACTACTCTGCTCAAATTAATCAGACAATGTAAAAATCGAAAAATGCGCTCTTGGTCGTTTGGTAAACACAAGCGTAAATATATTACTGATAATGAAATTGACATGAAATTTGACCCAGATGTTGTCATCATTCCTGCCAACTCATGAAATAAAGAACTAGCCCGAAATGTTTAGCCCGGAAAGTTTAAATTGCAAATTCTCCTTACTTTTTGCCCACAGTAGTAGCTCTGAAAGAGGATCTTTCGAATATTTTGAGAATGTTCAAAGATAATACAATGAATTCTAATGAAAAGACAATACACTATTTAAGTAAAAACACAAATTTGGGATTTGCGAGTAAACACAACTCCGGTACTTCAAACAGATATACCCCTCTCTTCGCGAGATACTGTATCATTCCTCGACTGCCCATGGCAAAGTGTGATACCTCTTCTGAGCATTTGCTCCGAACCGCGAACGGTACCAGCTCTTCTAAAAGAAAGTGGCTTTGAACCAATAATCGGCATGGCAAAAGTCTATCAAGCCTTGGAACTTTGTAAAACGCAACAAAATGTTGCACAACCAGCCACAATTTTCATTAAATTACTTTAATTTAGTTTAATCTTCCCATGCTTTGACGTTAAAGTTTCATTGTATCAGAGTAATAATAGTATTGCAAAATAAACACGCAAGTGAAAATGTGGCTGGTTTTAATGACTATGTATGGGCGGTAATATTAATAGAAGTCCACATACTCTTAATAATCTCAAAAACAATAGAATAGGGGAGGTCAATAAATTGGTTAGTACTAAGCTTAAAAATTTAACGCACTCCGTTCGAAGGTTTCATAGTACTTTATTTTACAATATTTATTTAACGTAGCTTTTATTTAATAAAATGGAAATAAAATTGGAATATCAAGTAGGCAAAAATATTTTTGATTTGCGTGATGTACAAGTCTAAACAGTTTTCCTCAGAGTAAGGTTGTGGTTCGCAAACGGTTTGGTCCCTTTCACTGGCAAACAGCTCTAAACCAAAGCTATACATGACATTAAAGAGGATTCAAAAAATGCCACCAAAAAAATACTTTAGGCGCTATACCTTCCACATTTTTTATCCGATTTGGACACTTGTAGGCTTCATATTTTCGCAATGATATTGTCTTAATTTACAAATTTTAAAAATAAATAATAATAGTTCTTATCTCCTGCAAAACTGGGATTAAAAACTAACATTTTTTAAAAAAGCATGAAAAATACAATTTTTTCTGTGTTTCGACGCTGGGTACACAAAAAGTACTCATTCGATTTTTACAAATAGCATATCGTCGTGTAAAGGATGAAAATATCTTCCAACCCATGAAAAGTTCAGCTTTATAAATTTCTACATTCTTGAGATTTTTAGTAATAACTGAAAAAAGGCCACAAAAAGGGTTTTTTTTTTTTAAAGATAAATCCTAAACGGTTCTAAAGAAAAATTTTGGCCATTTTTGAAATCTACGCCCCAAAATACATGGAAATAGGTGGGTTAGAACGAATCCCATGGAATGTTGCAAATATTTGTAAAATAGTTTAATTTAAGTCCAACCATAGACACAAATTTCTCCCTATGGAAGGCCTCTAAAAAAACTAGGAAAAACGAAAACCTTTATCGCACCATTAAATAAATCAGATGATGCTTGGGATAAAAACAGAACGGGGAAAATCGACCCTACTAGCTGATTTTTACGAAAATACCTTTACAAATAACATACAAACCTGTTTTAATAATCTAGAAACTTGTTCAAGCAACTCACAAAATATCAAAATACTTGAGCTAACTATAAGACGACGTCTAAAAAGGATCCGACCAGCTGACTTACCGCACTATCTATAAATGCCGATCTATTAAGTAAAGTTTTATTGACGATAATTAGTCACGTTAATTATTTACGTTAATTATTCACGATAATTATTTACAACAACTTTTGCTAAAAGGATCTGAGACCGAAAATTGACCATTACGTCATGATTTTGCTCCTCCAGGTAGGTAGCAAAACTAGGCAGTGTATAGTTTAAATAACATTCCACGACTTCTAAATGCGTACCAATCAGATAGCTCCTTCCCATCCCAAACCGCGGACTAATTAATAAATCTTCACTCTATTAATGATTTCAAACAGTTTGGCTGATACCCCAATTCTGCTAAGCTTTAGCAGACTCGTTTTATTGACCGCAAAAGATACAAACTTATCTTTTTAGTTTGGCGGACAATAGATTAAAATTTTTTTTTTGCTTAAAATTCATAAAAATATAAATGCATATAAATATTAAAATATATTTGACTCTTTAAAATAGCGGATATTTTACGAAATAAGCAAAAATAAATTATTCAAAAACCCGTTACAGTTCATTTGACGTACATAGTTGTTCGTGTTCAGCGTTTGTATTATATTTTAACTTCAAATACTGAACAAATTCAAAATGTTTTTTAAAAATTTACAAATTTGTGGTCCGATCTCAATCAATTTTATAGTAAGGAAGCATTTGTAGCATATTTGAAACTTTATGATAACCTGTTTTTGTAAAAGATCTGGATAGCATGGTGGACGGGTGTGTACCTCAAAAGTGGGCGTGGATTTTATAATACAAAATACACAGGATCTAGAAAAGCTTACGTATCAAATTTCAACCCAATTTCTTTAAAACTAAGAAAATAAATCACGCGGCAACAAAAGACGGACATAGTCAAATCAACTCATCTCGTCAAGCAAATCGGGAATATATATATACTTTCTTTCATGCGTTACAAACTTACCGACAATCTGAGATGCGTGACAGTTATAGAAATGCAGATATCTAGTTTCAATGCTGAGTTTCTATTCAGCTAGTATTAAAACTTCTCTCAGTTTGTTGTTTTCGTATTAATATATCAATTTGTAAATTCGTTCTTTACTAAACGTAAGATATGCAAATTATTTGACCAAATAATTCCAATTTTTATTTTCATTGAGATTTCTGTCATTTAATGGTAATTGCCCTTATTGTCTTTTTTATCCATACAATGGTGTTCAATTAGTAGCTAGATTAATTGATCTAACTTCTTGCTTATTTCCACACTCCTGACAGGATGTGGGATAGTGTGTGTGCATAAGAATATTAAGTGATTCGATCAAAGTTTCTGTTGGCGTGCCATTAACTCTGCGGGGGAGATAGGTTACCAGTCTAACTTAATTGTGCCAAGTGTAAAGAAATAAATTTTTTGCTCGTAGAAACTCTAATTTATTTACATATTTTATCGACAATTTTGTCCTTCAGCGGGGTTTCTACGATAAATGATCTTGGTGTTATTTTTGACACAAAACTTTAGTTTGCTACTCACAATGATATTATTTGTAATAAGGCAATGGGACTAGTTGGTTACATTAAAAGATGGCTTAAAGAATTTTAATGATCCATATATCACCAAATTGTTGTTCGCTCAATACTTGAATATTCTTCCTGAATTTAAAGTCTTCAGTATTCGGTTTATCAGACGCAGATAGAATCTGTGCAAAAACAGTTTTTATTCTTTACTTTACGTAACCTAGGCTAAAATCCAGATGCTAATCTACCACTATATACTGATCGATTGACCCTATAAGATCTGCCCACATAAGAAATACGCAGAAATATGTTATGGGTTTTGTTCATTCTCAAGTGATATTTATTCACCCTACTTATTAAAACTATTGAATTTTTATATTCCTACTAGACTACAAGAAATTATTCTGTATTCCACCTACAAACATGTACAACTAATTATAATTTTATAATAACTAACTATAATTCATTTTTTATATTTTTTTATATTTCAAGAAGTATTTATTAGCAGCATGTTAGTTAGTTGCCAAGTTAAATAAATTAAAAATACGAGATCTAGGTTTTTTTTATTTTTGGGATCACGATGGAATCCTTGTTCAAAAGGATCACATTGCATTGTGGCACGGTCAACTTTAACCACCTTCCTATTGTGAGCTGGATGGTGGGGGTTAAACCCTGCCATTATACTCTGATTTTCCACCGAGTCTGAAGAAGTAACTGAAATCCATGATCATGCTCTCGGTCTCGAAGGTATATCCCTGAACCCTACTGCCCTTAGTTTGGCTCCAGAATATACTTCGCCAACTATCCTAATCTTATATAGATCTGCAAATCTGCCAAAACAATTTTACCAATCAAGAGTTTTGTCTTCTTTAGCATTAACATTTTTTTGAAGCGGTAATATTAATTAATTAATACTTTTTTTTCAGTTACTGCGTAATCTTAACTACAACGGACGAGTAAATGTTTCGATTGTACACAATGGAATGTACATGAGGAGTGGAATAAATTTTGAACAGTAATTAATTTAAAAGTATTATTACATGTAAAAAAAAAAATATTTAAAAAAAATGGTATTTTCAAATAAGAAATAAATATTTTTTGATAAATAATAATTTGCAGACTTTTATTTGTAACTTTCAATTTAATACAAACTACTCGTGACATCAGATTAAGAAAGTGATGCATTTTTTGAAATTACATAATTTTTCGTATTCATACCAGGTGGAATAACATAATAAGAAATATTGCATGGAAATTTGTGCATCTATGTTGAAGATCGATATATTTGCTAAATTAGTCAAAGAATTGAAGAATTCATAGAATTGTGTAACTTATTTAAATGCTTTTGAGAACAAGCTGTATTGTTCGGCAATTTTTTTAAGCAAACATCAGCACATCTAGCAAAAACTGCATAAATTATTACTAAAATATTACTTTAAAAAATTATTCTCTTTTCGCTTTATAAAGTATTTTTTTCGCACTCAAATATAATAATCGTAAAAAAAAAAAAAAATAAATAGTAATAAAAAACTTTTTTTAAAACAAAGCTTTAACACCGCTTTTGACTTTAACCCTTTCAGCCATGGAATCAAATATTTTGCTGAAAGGGTGTAGCCGGGTAATCATGTTAAAAGTGCTCCTCATGATGTTGGATATCTTTAAATGAAGTTCGATAGCCTTTCGATATTAACGACTACATAGTGACAAACATAATTTTTGTTTTTCTGCTCACTGAAGTAAAAAAAGAAGAATTTGAAGAAAATTTTTATATTTTCTTACAACAAATATCTATTAGATTTAAAATTTTTTAGCGAAAGTTAAAAGCTGTGACTAGACAGTCAGTCCTATTTTGCCGATAGCTGGGCAGGCACAGTCATTTCCCGCAACTGTCCTTATAGGTTATTCATACCGTTTTAGCATGAGCAGCCGCTAGACAATAAAGTGTCCGTAGTGAGATTGGAATGTATATTGTATCCCACTGAGCGAGACCAATGCCTTATTTTGCTAGCTTGTCCGCCATCTCATTACCGTCTATGCCCTGATGGCTGGGATTCCAGTACCTTTTTGAAATGGTCTTATTAACTCCACAGCTCTCCGTATTGCGAAAAGCTCCGCCTGAAAAATTCTACAGTGGTCCAGCAATTTATTCCAGAGCCTGATACTCGGCTCTGGTCAGAATTCCGCCGGATTGTTAGGCGATTGAAGTTTATCTTTAAGATCATGTTGTCAGTGCCGAAAATAAAACCCCAGCCTACATACTGTCTGTCACACAGAGACGTGTAGTCTTTTGAGCGACCAGATGATCGTATATATCCAGAGGATAGATGTTTATAATAGTTTCTAGCAGGGACCGTAATCATTATAAGTTATATTATAAAAATTACATGTTAATAATTATATTTCAATTTTTTACGTTTTTCTTCAATGGTAATCTTTAATTTTGAGTAATTAAAAAAAGCTTACAATCATTATTTTTGATCAAAAAATATAAAACTCAAAAATAATGATTATTAATGATTTTTATTTTTTTCGCTCAAAACAAAATTTAGGGTATCTGTGTTAGACTTTCTTTTCCCAATATTATGGTATATTCTTCCAAAGGGATTATTAAGCTGCAGAAACACACCCCACCGAGACACCAACAGCACTGCCCCAAAAACCCCCACACAGTTTTATTTTGAGCGAAAAAAATAAAAATCATTAATATTAATTTTTTTGGAGTTTTTTAATTTTTCATCAAAAAAATTTTTTTTTTTTTTTTTTTATTGTTTACTTTATTTGTACAGTCAATTTTCAGTACAATTTTGGACTATAATCAAATTTTATAACTAACATAACAAATATATTCAAAATATATTCAAATTAATACTGAACAGACCCAGTACAAGTACCTCATAACGATTGTCGGTTTGGAAGATCCGAGGGATGAGTTCGTTTCAGTCTACGCTGCGTATTTAGGTTAAGAAGGTTTCTTGCCAAAGTATATTTTTGCTGTGACGTGCAATCTCCTCTACAACCGTTGGTAGTCTTAGGTCTTTATGTATGTTTTCATTTCGAACATACCATGGAGCTCCAGTTATCTTACGAAGTGTAATGTTTTGATACCTTTGTAAGATATTAATACTAGATCGAGCGGCAGTTCCCCACACCTGTATTCCATAAGTCCACACAGGCTTAAGGAAAGCTTTATATAGCCTAATTTTATTTTCTAGGCTGAGTTTAGATCTACACCCAAGCAACCAGTGCATGCGCCGTGTTTTAAGTTTAAGCTGTTCTCTTTTTGCAACAATATGATTTTTCCATGTTAGTCTTTTGTCTAGTATTACGCCCAAATATGGGTATTAATACATTATTGAAAAACGTTTGGAGACTTGTGCCTTTTCTGAGTGAGAAGAGTATGTGAGCTGATTTTTCCGTATTAACTGCTATGTTCCATTTTTGCATCCATGTCTCAATAAGATGCAGTTGGTGCTGTAGTATACGCGTAGCTTCTGAGACAGAATTTGCTCTGGAAATTATCGCTGTATCATCTGCATATGTAACTATCGTGATTTGACTACAGTTTCTGCCAGGCAAATTGGCTGTATAGAGCGTATAAAGCAAAGGTGCCAGTACACTGCCTTGAGGTATACCTGCATGTATATCTTTGATTGCAGAACGAGTATCTTCGCATCGTACACAAAAATGTCTATCTTCCAGGTAAGATCGTAGAAAATGATACTGGGGAGATAGTAGCGACTGCTTTATTTTATAAAGTAGACCCTTGTGCTAAACACGATCGAAGGCCTGCTTAACATCTAAAAATACTGCTGCGCAATATTGTTTGTTTTCAAAGGCTTCAAGTATTTCAGTTACAATCCGATGTATTTGTTTAGGCGTACCATGCTTTCGCCGAAAGCCAAATTGATGATTTGGAAGAAAAGACTAATAGGTCGATATGAAGACAGCTCATTTTCAGGTTTGCCAGGCTTAGAGATAAGTATAATCTCTGCGCATTTCCAATGCCTTGGAAAATAGCTAAGCCTGAAACATACATTAAAGATGTGGACAAGTAACAAAATGACTTTTACTGGAAGCGCTTTTATGGTTGACGCATCAATTCCATCGTATCCCATCGATTTTTTTGGTATCAAGCACTTCAATTTCAGCGATAACTTCTTGAAGTCTTACTGGTGCTAAAGGCAGACTTAGTTGACAGGGGGGCATCAAGAGCATTGTCTTCAGCTTTTTCTTCAGCTTGACTACATAAAGAAAAGTTTTTGAATTGATTTTCGAGGTGTGAGGCAAATGCCTCGGCTTTTTCCTTATTGCTGTGGCACCAATCTCCATTATTGTTTTTGACTGGAATAATACGCCTTGCGGGATGTTTAAGGTACTTTGTAGCATTCCATAGATTATCTTCTAACCCGTTTGGTGCAGCATTTATCAAAAAGTCTCCAATAGCTTCATTTTTTAAATGACTAAGTTTTTCCTTTAACTTTTTGCAGATTTTATTTAGAGCAGTTTTGTCCCGAGGATAACGTGTTTGATGCCATATATTTCGAAGTCTTCTTTTTTCTCTTAATAAATTTCTAATTTCATTCGAGAACAGCGAATAATTTGTATAGGAGGGATATCTGCTTTGTTTTCGAGAGGGAGTAGCAATGTCTGCGGCTTCGTGAATTTTTTTATTAAGCCATTCAAATGTATCATCTACATCCTGTTCATTTTGAATTTCTATGTTAAGATTGATCTCTCCATCTAAAAAACAGCGAAACAATGCCAAATCTGTAGTCTTACTGAGTAAACTACGTTTACATATTTTCGGATTAACCGGGATATTAATATAGATAATTACTGCAGAATGATCAGAACACACATCTTGAAAGTCTTCTATATGTAGCCTTCTTTTGTAAGGACCATTAAGAATTGCTATGTCCAATAAATCAGGATGTCTGTTTGGATCAGTAGCCCAGTAAGTTGGATTACCAGTGCTGAGAACAGAAAGATTCATTGCGTTGATGCACTTAAGCAATTCCTTGCCTTTGGGGTTGTCAGATCTAGCTCCCCACCAATGATGTTTAGCATTAAAATTTCCTTCTATTATAAAATTACTACCAAGATATTGAAACATATTTTTAAACATGTCTTGAGAAACGTGAAAACGAGGTGGCAAATATGCTGCTGCAATTTTGAGGCGGCCAGTAATAGTTTCCAACTCAATGAGGGAAATTTGTGCCCAATCATGAATAATTGGTCTGCAGATTGCGAATTTTATGTAGCTCTTAATGATAATTGCAGATCCACCCCGTGCCGTGCCACCAGGATGATTGGTTGTTACTAGCTCATATCCGTGTATCTTTAAAATATGACTTATTAGTGAAATGTGTCTCAGAAAGTAGAACAATGTCCACTTGCTGAGATTTAATGACGTGCTCAATTTCGAGCATATGTTGGCAAGTGCCATTTGCATTCCATATAACTACTTTAAGGCTTGGATACATTATCACTAATAAGAGACGTGACCATTTGCAGTATGTTTGATATCTGTTCAACCAACTTATTAGTCTGTTTCATTTGATTTTCCATTATCAATTCAAGTCTCTGTAGCCTTTCATTAAATGCATTGTCTGAATTATGTGGCATCTGATTACCATTACTGCTAGTTGCATTATTTGTGGTCCTTCCTCTTACAATATCCGCATAGCTATTACTGCCGGAAACTACGTAGTTTCTCAAATTTACTCTACTCGGTAGGCCATTATCAATAGCTGTTATGCTATTTAGGTTTTTTCCTGAACTTTTCGGGTAGTTGATGAAGCAGTTCGTCTCAATGTTGTTTGGTAAACTTCACAACCTATATATGAAGCTGTATGAGGTTTGTCACAGTGAACGCTTTTAGCTGGTGCAGTTTTTACTTTTGTACAGTCTTCGGACATCTATGACACTGTACTAAGTCATTAAACTTGTTTAAAGGCTCAATTTTAACAACTGCGCTGCATAATCGTTCGATGTTGTACACGTTTTTGTTGTTACTACTAGGCTCTTAGTCCACAAAAACCATTGACAGTGGCTTTTTGGTAAATCTGCTAGTAGCATTTCTAATGTTGCGAATTTTATGATTATTATTCTCAAGCTCCTGTTCAATAAATTCAGTTGGCATCGAATGGTGTAGATTTTTAATTACAACTTTAAAAGCTCTCTCCTGCTTCAGTTGGTATGTATGGTACATTACTTAATTTTGATCGAGCAGCTTAACCATTTTACGATAATTATCAGTAGAGTTAACCATAACACGAAGGTGGCCATCTCGGTATGATTTGTAACTAAACGAGCCAATGCCTATACAATCGTTGAACTGCTGCAGCATGTTCTTTATATTGATAACGGATGAAATGAAAAGAGGTGGTGGCTTATGTTCCCTTGCTTCATTATTGAGAATAGTCGATGCAGCAGTTGAGTGCATGTCTATATTGTCATCTAATAGTGAAAACATATTTGTTGACACATTTGAAGATGAACTCGCAGTCGGATTAAATAGTTCATTAGTAATATTACCACTTTCATTTTTACCGTTATTCATGCTGAGATCATTTGAAGTTTTATTACCGTTCGCAACTGTAGATCTTTTTCTATCATTATTTGGCGAAACAATTGACTTGCGCTTTAGTGTTGTTTTCTGGTCTTGAACGCACTCAGCTTGCCAGACCATTATATCACTTCCTTCCACACCCACAGAATCAGAGCTCATTTCTGCGTAATTTTCTTTTACAGCTGTTTAATTTTTTGCTTGTTCCGTTAATTTTCTATGATGATCGCTCAGCTCCTCAAATGATCGCCTATGCGTTGACCGTGGTTTCGGCCCGCCAGGCATCATAGCGGACTTCCTATTTTTTCCTGGAGTGTCTTTTTTTGCCCACAGTATATGTATTTATTATTATTTTTATTTTTTCATATATTTTTTTTTTCTGTTTTTTTGTTTAGTAAAATTTTCCGAATTTTAAGAATTAAGTTTTGTTATCTCTGACAGATAAATCAAAATTAATGATTACCATTGAAGAAAAACGTAGGAACCTGAAATTTAAAGAGCATGACAGAAATTCAGAGCTTGTACTAAATCAAACAGTTTGGTGCTCTCCTTTTTTTCTAGGTCAATTGCAAGTGGGTGATTTTTTTATTTATTTATTTATTTTTTTATTTGTTAACTTAGTAACTAACATATAAAAATAAAAATGCTGCTAATTCTACTTATAAAAAACGTGACATATTACACATTATTGTCTTTCAAAGCTCTATGCACAAGATGTAATGGGAGGCCTGGAGAGACTAGATTTAAATTATAATATCTACATATTATAAAGAGAACAAAGAACGCGAAACGGATCGTTACATGCATAATTGGTCGTATATGTCCGTAGGTAGAACAGAGAATAATTTCTCGTAAACCTATTTGGAACAGAAAAGTTCAACAGCTGTAGTAAATATGGAGAATAAATCTCCCCAGATATAAGTTTCTGGATGAATAAAACTCCTAATATATTTCTACGGTTTTCCAGTGGGGGCAGATCAATTAGGCTTAAACGATGTGTATATGGAGGCAAATTAACATTTGGATTCCAGCCCAAATTACGTAAAGCAAAGATTAGAAACTGTTTTTGAACAGATTCTAACTGTGCTTGATATACCATATAATGAGGACTCCAAATACAGGAGGCATATTCCAGTATTGGACGGACTAATGAAGTAAATAATAACTTCGTGATGTACGGATCATTAAACTCTTTTGACCAACGCTTAATAAAGCCAAGTAAACCTTGTTGCAAACTACGTCAATGTGAGTTGCAAACGAAAGTTTTGTGTCAAATAGCACACCAAGGTCATTAATATAAGAAACCCGCTCAAGGACCGAATTTTCAATAAGATATGAAGATAAAAAAGGGTTTCTACGAGCAAACGACATAACTTTTACACTTGGTACAGTTAAGCACTAAACCGTTGCGTCGACACCAGAAATGAAGCTCATTTAGATCACTTTGCAATAAGTCATGGCCAGCAGGACCATTGTAACTCAAACACAGATTGACATCGTCAGCATACATTAGCGTATGACTGTTAGATATAATATCCGGGAGATCGTTTATGAAAAGTGTAAACAGAAGTGGTCCAACGTGACTACCCTGAGGCACACCTGAAAGAACTTCAATTCTGTTTGATTAGAGATACGATGAAATCCAATTTAATAAATTTGATGAAAAACCAAGGCACCTTAGTTTGTGAAGCAATAACTGATGATTTACACAATCGAATGCCTTGCTAAAATCTGTGTAAGTCACATCTGTTTGTAAGCCTTTTATAAAGCCCAGATTTACTAAAGATGTTAATTCTAAGAGATTAGTAGACACTGATCGATTTTTCAGAAAACCGTGCTGGGCAGTAGAAAAAAAGAGGTTTACATGCAAATTGAAGTTGTTCGGTGACGATTTTTCAAAAAGTTTAGGTATTGCACATAACTTAGCAATACCTCTGTAATTTGATATGTCTTGTTTACTACCCTTCTTGTGGAGAGGAATAATAAAAGACTCTTTCCAAATCTTTGGTACAATACATTCCTTTAATGAAAGTTGAAACAGGTGCAATAAAGGATTACACAAAGAAAATGAACACATTTTGAGCACACCAGAAGGTACATTATCCGGCCCTGGAAAATAACTAAGTTTAAGAGCAAGTAAGTGTTTTAAAATCAAGTCATTTAATACAATAAGATCACATATATCGTGCGAATGTAAATTACCAGAGTTATTGATACTTGTGCCATAGCTAGTAGCAGAGTAGACTGATTGGAAAAATTCAGCAAATAAGTTTGATGCATCTTTCGAAGATGCCACAGTACGATTCTCGAAAAACATATTGGAAGGAATAGATAATGATTTACGTTTCGAATTAACGAAATTGTAAAAGATTTAGGATCTTTTCGAATATTGTTTTTTATGTTGAGTAAATATGTTTTATAGGATCGTCTGTTAGCAGACTAAAAATTAGCCCGTGATACTGCATATTTTGCATAAGTGTGAGCATTTCTTGACTTAATGAAACATTTATAATAGCGCGACTTTATATTTTTTAAATGACATAAGCGGCGTGAAAACCATGGAGGGTTTAAAAAAACTTTAGGTACATATGAAGGAACACATTCATCAAAGTAATGTTGTAAAACATCATAAAAAACTTTACACGCACTTTCAGTACCAAGGTCTTCAAAAATATAAGGCCAGTTAGTACCAAGCAATAAAGAATTTAGCTTAACAAAGTCAGTTTTACTAAACCGGCGACGAACTGTTGTAGGACTGTCTTTGATCTCCAATGTATTGGTTATAGTTACAAGCAATTTAAGCGTTGGGTGATATTTATCTTCAGGAAATGTAACCGGAGAAGTTCTAGAAACTTCAACATCCAATGTTCTATCAACAAATATAAGGTCAAGCAATCTATTTGAGCAGTTAAAAATATTGTTAATTTAATGTAATGACATGCTGAAAAGTGAGTTGAAAAATTGTAAGCTTGTTGATGGTATCAACGAAGACGAGTTTTCGCAATTTATCCAAGATATCCTAGGTAAATTAAAATCACCTGCAACAATAAGGTAATCATTTGCTTGAAAAGTATTTGCAACAAATTGAATAGCAGATCCGTGCATATGATAAACGTTATCATTAGATGCTGGCGAAATATAAGAACAAGTAATAAATATTCTACAGCATCGAAAGCGAACAACCACACACAATAATTCAATATCAGTTGAAGTACCGTCACAGTATAGTTCAGAAGTAAGATTTGTTTTAACTGAAATAAGCACTCCACCACCTTTACGCATGTTACGATCCTTTCGGTAAATTAAAAAGTTATTTGATAAAATTTCTGAATCTAAAATATTTGGTTCTAACCAAGTTTCAGTAAAAATGAGAATGTCAGCATTTAAGCCGATACTTTTGAGATATAAATCAACTAGTTTACTCTTCAGGCCTCTTACATTCTGATAATTTAATATAAGAGGATAAACTAGTTTAAATTATTTGATGATGATCCCGCCTCTTGACGTGGTAAAGTTGCAGTTTGACGAGATGATATAGGCTTCTTTTTTGGCACATATTCCTTGACAAGTGTAAACTGTGGCCAAAAAGTCGTGTTACATATAGTTTCGAAAAATTCAAAAGGAACGCTGAGCTTAAATGAAGCAATGTTCCTTGAATACGTGAAATTGAATTTTTGAACAGCTACGCTTGAAGAAGTTATACTGCTCTTTGAAGTAATAAACTCTAAAATGTCGTCAGCAGATGTACACTCGGTGAAGCGCGAGACAAAAATGTGTTTGCGTGGCGCTACAGTATTTAATATTTTAGTTGTACGCAAAGAATCTTTAGCGGGTACAGCTGGATTTGGTTTAAGACTAGTCGACTCATGTAGATCAGGAGGTATGCTAACCGATTCCAGAGAATCGATGGTTTTAGTTGGAACAGAATCGGCATACACCTGCGTAGGTCCAACACCAGATAGCTGCGACTACGTGGAAGGTTCGATTATGGGTGGAACCACTACTGACATTGTTGGTTCTTTTGATGAATGAAAATCGGTGGGAGTACAGCTCATAGGCGCAGGCGACGAAGTTAAATTTATAAGTGGTAATTCGGAAAGTGCAGTTAGAGAAGGAGGTAAGTCAAGAGGTTTGGACTTCTTTCTTCTTGGCGATTGTTGAAAATCATACTCTCCAAACAATTTCATATTTTTGTCCAATTCCTTAGAGAGCTGCTTGATAGTTTATCAATGGCCGATTCGCTATTCCGCACTGTATTGAACATTCGAGCGAAATCACCTTCAAGTTGGAAGCAACGAGGACATGACCAGCGTAAGCCCCCTGGTTTATCCGTGTCCGAGATGGTGAGTCGATCGAATATTGTGCCATTTAGGCCAGCACATTTGATGTGAGCAGTTTCATCACACAACCAGCAGCACACAAAACGAAAACTGGAAATGTCGTATTTTTTTTTGTTTGCACATTTGTTGTAGCAACACAGCATTTCGAAAATGTTAAATAAAGTTACAATAAAATAATTTAATGTAATAAAATAATTTAATGTAATACAACGATGTAGCTGGTCACCTTTATAAGCCAAAAGTTTGCAGATAAGCCTAAAAGTATGCAATTTATAATGTTTTTTACAATGTTTTTTGCAATGAAAGCTGAACTTTGAACTCAGTTAATATATGCTATCTCTTTCAATCACATTAGGCAATTAGAAAAATTGCACTTCAACTTTTTAATGTCACTGAAGATTAATGCACTAATTCGGTTAATTTAAAACAATAAATTGCAGTGCAATTGACTTTATTTTAAAATTAAGAAAAATAATAACAGCAGCGAACAAAACATAAACGAAAAAAATAAAATAATCATTATTTACGGTCCCTGGTTTCTAGCGCTTTAGTGCCTGTCGCTGGTTCCTCTCCATGAGTTTATGAGATGTGAATTTCTAAGTGGCTTGCTTCCATACCAAAATTCCATGAACAATATTGATCTTAAGTGGTATATTGTTTATTTTAGGTGGGTTCCATTGCGGTACCATTCGTCTCTTGGTAAAGAGAATGAGGTCCGTCTGATCCGCATTGATACCAAGTAGGGATTCAGTGGTCCACTTTAGTTTCTCTTTTAGTGTACAGACCATGATAGAGCTGAAAGTCGAGAGACATTTGCCCATAATGATTATGCTTATGATATCAGCATAGGCAGTTATTTTGTTAGCCTTCCTGCAAAATTTTTTAAGAATATCGTTTACCACAAGATTTTATAGTAGAGATGAAAGATCACCACCTTGCGGTGTGCCTCCGTGTGCCTCTTTCGTTATTTTTGTGGTTCCCCATTCGGCTTTAGCTCTTCTGAAGCTCATCATGTTTTCTATCCAAGAGTATATGGCCGTATTGCTCTTAGAACCCTCAGAGCCTCTTCTATAGTAGCTACTAGGTAGTGTAGCGCAGAATCCACAGATTTCGTTTTGTATACGCGTGTTGGTTGGGCTTCCTATTGATGCTGAAACCTTCTTTTGTGTAAAGTTCCAACAGCCTCTTTAATGTTTTCAGCAAGAACGAGATGAGACTAATGAGCCTGTAGTCCTTTGGCTGCGTGACAGCATTTTCCTGCATTAGGAATAAATACAACACGTTCTATCCTCCAGGTTACAGGCACTTAGCCAAGCCTAAGGCAAGCCTCAAAAATAGATTGTAGCCATGGGACGGTCACATGTTTTGTTGTCTTTAACATGACTGGGATGGTAACATCAAGTCCAGGGGACTTAAAACTCTCGAAGCAATCTCGAAGCCTAATAGATCTTGTCTGATTTCGACGCCATCTTCCCAAATCGGATATCCTCGACCTCCTTGTTGATTTGCAAGCTCATGTGCTGACCCTTGGTGTCAGGCTTAGCTACATAAAGATCCTGCCAATCAACAGTTGGCACGTCTGGATTCTGCCATTTGAGAAGTTTAGTGTCTGTTCTTGGTGCATATCTCTAGCGAAGAATCCTGTCCTTTTGGGTTCTATCCTGACTTTGCGAGGATGCTGGTTCATAGGCACGTCCAACTTCGCCGATTTAGTAGAGCGCTGACGCTTCGCAGACATCTGCTCCTCGATTAAGTTGCCATGTACTTCGCTCGAAGCCTTCTTTTATTCAATCGTCGGTCCAGTCCAGCTTGCGCCTCTCCTCATAGGCGCAAGGGCTGATTTGTAGTCGGCCATTTGTAGAACATGTCGGCATGTTGTCCAAGTCTGCAGCGACTTTGGTACTACGTGCCATCCTTGCTTTTATCTTTTTTGCGCAGTAATCTTTCAACTGTCTTGGCCTGCTCTGAACAGAGTTGTGACCTTTGGTGTTGACATTCCAACCCACGATTGCTTCTAATCGCCCTCCATTTTGATTATTATATTCGGGGAATCACCACTAGCGTTTTATTTAAGTACCTACCGCCAGCTGCCTACAAAAGTTTTAAAAGAAATTCCTTTGTTTGTCTATTTTTACACATACATTTTTTTAAAATTTTATATTTGGTGGAAAATATTTTCAAAAAAAATAAAAATTAATCGTTTTCCTAAGATTTATATCGCAAGCTAGCATTGCCATCAGCTGAAAAATGTATGCATATCGTGTGATAGCAACAATTTTAAATAATCATTTTTTTAATAACACAGGGCAACAATTTTTAGACACAAAGACTGATTGTCTGATTTTACTTACTAATCTATAACTTTCACACTTTTAGACCGATTTGGACAATCTTACGCTTTAAAATTTCAAGGTGAAATTGTCTTAATTTACAAATTTTAAAAATAAATACAAATATTTTTTTATCTCCTGCAAAATTGAGATTAAAAATTTACAATCTTCAAAAAAAAATATGAAAAATACAATTTTTTCTGTATTTCACAGCTTGGTACACACAAAGTATTCATTCGATTTTCACAAATAGCATTTTTTCGTGTAGAGGAAGGAAACATATTTTAAACCATGAGTTAAGCTTTATTAAAGTCCACAAAAAATGTTTTTTGAAGTTATCTACTAAACGGTTCTTAAGAAAAATTTTTGGTGACCATTATTGGAACCTACGCCCTAAAACACATGAAATTTGGTTGGTTTAATATTTGTAAACTAGTGTAATATATAATACATACAACACACTACAGTTGTACAGCTGCCGGCAGCTGCCATATGTGTGTGAGAAAAATGGCATCACTGCTTCTCATAGTCTTTAAAAGGCAAAAAAAAAAATTGTATCACTTTCATCTATCTCTCATGGTTTTTAGAGTTCTAGGGTGAAACTAATAATATAATACTAATAAACGAAGTTATGCCACCCAAGAGGTCGAATTTGGGTCGTCGCACTCGCCGCGCAGAAACACGAAGACGGTTGGTATTGAATATGACTGAGGGAGAGCGGGATTCGATTCGAGAGACAAAGCGGCTGAGAATAATGCAAATGTACAACGCGGAATCAGCAGAAAGAAACTACATATAAGTCAGTAGACACCGTTGTGGAACTAGAGGAAGCCGTCAATTACCCAACGGAATTTTTAAATTCACTCGATCTGCCGGGGAAGCCACCACACATACTGAAATTGAAGATAGGTTTGCCAGTTATCCTGTTGCGGAACATCAATCAACCGAAACTCTGCAACGGCACGCGAAGCAACAATATTGACGGGGCCATTCAAAGGTGAAGAAGTCTTCATTCCTCGAGTTCCCATAATTCCAACCGATACACCTGTTCAATTTAAGAGATTGCAGTTTCCAATTCGATTGGCATTCGCAATCAATAATAACAATCAATAAAGCTCAGGGCCAATCTTTGGAATTATGTGACTTAGATTTAGTTGCGAATTGCTTCTCACACGGACAATTGTATGTTGCGTGTTCCCGTGTAGGTAAACCAGATAGCCTCTACATTTATTCCGAGAACGGAAAAACAAGGAACATTGTATACCCACAAGTATTACAAAATTAAATGGGTATGTAACTTATACTTTGTTTTATTCATTATTTATGCATCCAACAACAATATGCCACAGCGATGCGTGGCATATACATATATATTTACGTACTTATTTACATTAGGGAGGTCCAAAAATGTATGGAATATATTTTTATTCAAAATTTTTATATTTTGTATTACTTTTATAAAAAAACAAAATAATTTTCAAAAATTACATAATAATAAATGATTGCATGATACGGTCATTTATGAAGAGAAACATGCTTATCCTGTTAAAAAATATTCATTTTCTAGGTTTCTACATTCAATCTACAAAAAAATTTTATTTTTTCCTTGTAAAATACATTAAATATTATCCGGTTTAAAATAGAACAAGTACGATTCTTCTTATTTTCGATATAGAACAATAATAGGGAGTGAGGTCATACAATTTTTTTGGACCACCCTAATATACATATATGATGTTTATAATCTTAATAATTATTTTTATATAAATATACTAGCTGGACTGCTCGGAGTTGCTCGGGTCATGTACACACCAGAAAGATTTTAATTGTGTAGTTCAATTATTAGCAAAGATTTGATACATTTTTTTCGTTTATATGGTGGAATGCCCACCGCCCATACTTTTCCCGGTGTGGTAACATGTGTAGCGAATTCTATAGGGTGGTCAAATTTCAAGGGCCGATGTTAAATGTGAACCACACCTAAACGTCAAGTTTTTTTCTGCATTTCTTTTTACATTTCTCAACTTCAGACTAACTCAATTTGAACCATGGAAAGAGCAACGCGTTAAAATTATTCAGGCCTATTATGAAAATGGGCGTTCAAATCAAAATGCATATCACAGCTAACGAAACAATGGCTCTTTTGCGCGAAAAATTTGATGGCCGAATAATCTCACGTCGCGGCCAAGATCATGTGATTTGACACCGTTGGACTTCTTTCTTTGGGGTTATTTGAAAGAAAAGGTGTACGCCAATAAGCCAACAACAATTCAAGAGCTAAAGGATGAGATAATTCGGTACATTAACGACATTGAACCTCAATTATGCCTCAGCGTCATCGAAAATTTAGACCATCGGACGGGGCCACAGCCAACGCACACCGCCCTATTTAGGGGGCATGAAAAATCGTTTAAATCCTATTATCAGACGTAAACGAAGAAAATATGAACATACATACAACTCAAGGCACAATTTCTTTCGCTGTTGCGGCGCCTGTTGCAACTGCTTGTGCTGTTTTTGAGCAGAAAAAAAAATAAAACTAAAATTAAGTTTGTTGCTATATAGTCGTTAATATTATTGATACCGGGAAAGTAAGTCCGCAGAAAAATTTCTCAGGTCAAACATCATTTAAAGATATCCAATATTGTTGGGGACACTTTTTATATGCTTACCCGGCTACACCCTTTCATCATACTACATATTTTACCTTTGATAATAATTTCGGATTCCAAACGTGCGAATTTTTTCCAAAATCTGGTCCTCCCAACGAAGCGAAGTTCGTCCTTGCTGACTTATCCCTCCGATTTTATTCAAAGCATGTGACCAGTCTAGTGTAATCATATATATATATATATATATATATATATATATAATGCACCTGACTTTTTCGATACAGTTATATTCATGCGAATGCGGTACTAGTTGTTCACTCTGACAGGTCCAAAGATTTTAGGAAAAATTTTCAGTGAAACGTTCCCAACGCCGATCGTCTCCTTCTTACATGACCCATGAATTTGAGCCATATATCAGGAACGGGAGTATAAATGTCGTGTAGAGTTTGGTTTTTTGTTGTTCTGGATAAAATACTACTGAGCACTTGAGTACGGACACCAAAGTAGCATTATCTTATTTTCAACCCGATTTTTAAGCTTGTCTGATTTTCAAGCCGATGTCGTTGTTCTTAGAGGTCTCTGATCCTAAGTAGACGAAATTTTCGACAGTCTCGAAGTTGAAGCTCTCCACACTCATTGTTTCTTGAAGGCGTGCTGTTCATCTACGAGTAGATACCAAGTACTTCGTGTTACTCCTGTTCATCGCTAGCCCCACTGTGCGGGACTCCCTTACAATCTCTTTGAAACCTGCTGAGTGTAAGTTGATGTCGATGTCATCGGCATACGTGCATTTTAGTTCCTCTATAGACAATATTTCTCGACAGGTAAACACAGTATGCTGGATAGAATTTTATTTGCGAGACTTATACCGCGATTTTGTGCGCAGACTGTGGGGTCTCGCTATGCATGCATTTCAAAAGGCGTTTTTCCTGCATACAAAAGAGAACGCGAGAGATGCTGTTATCTGCATTGATAGCATGTGTACGCTAGAAGAGCTAAATGTACAAAGTAACGAAGTGTTTTCGCCCTTAAGGTATATACAAGAAACACCTTGCAAATAATTTTATCATATGTTATGTGTCGTTTATGTATGCTAGTTTTAAGTTTCACTCATTTGTTAGCTTTATTATATAGTACTTTTTAGTTATTATTTCATTTTTATTTATTCATTTTATTATTGCTCTTTTAACGTTTGTGTTTATGTTGCGCGTAACCTATTACCTAACATATCAAATTTTCAATGTCAAATCTAGTTTGTTCAAGAGGCAACGTATCTATCATGTTCAGAGTACTTAGTAGCTTAAATAATGGCCTACATATCTGTCAAATTAAAGAACAGAGTTTGTTCAAAAAGATGGACCAATTCAAATATGTTTTTGGAGGCTCCCGTATTTGTGTCTCCGAAACCAGGTTCAGTCCAATTTTGCACAATGATCATAAAAGCATGGGGGTTTTGTGGCTCTGTATATTAGAAAAGAAATATCTTTCAAAATGGTGTGCACTCAATCTGATGATAGCTTAATTAAGTTTATTTTTATTAAAACAATTAATAAATCCAATAATACAAAATAATCTTATATGTGCTGCTTACCGCCCAAATAATAATGTCGACTTCAGAGAATTTATGGATATAGTGTCCACTATTTCATTAGGATACACACATATAATTATAACAGGAGACTTAAACAGTAATCTTTTCTTAGATAGAAATGAAATAGATGTAATTTTAAATTGTTAGGACTGGCTCCTGTAAATGTTACGACTCCGACTCATTTCACGACTAACTTAGCAACATTAGCAATATGAGTAACTATCTGTACCTAGACATGATCAAATTTACTTAACATTCAATATTGACGTATATTAGTTTTAGTTATATTAATAAAATTGACTTTCACAACTTTGAACTGTCATTCCAAAGCCTTTCTACAGAGTAATATTAAATTAATTTATAATAGATGCATTCCTATGAAAACTAAACGTATCAAAGCACAATTTATACCTTGACTTAATAATGGATTAAAAAAATAGTATTTGAACGGAATTTGGGGTTTAATCGATGGAAAAGATATAGAACCGAACGGATCCCTATGTTCAACTTAGGAAAAATTCAGCAAGAAATATAAAAGAAACAAAATACAAGTACTACTGTTATAAGTTCTCTAATTTAAGGTGTTCGAAAAGTTTTTTTAAGGTATATATACTTAAGGTAAACAAACCGAAAGGAATTTACACTGAAATATTGATGTTGACAAATTAAACGAAAAGTTTGTGCAAACCACAGTACCTGACCGTACCTCTATGGTTTTTATCAATTTTATACCTGTTGAAAGCTGTGATAAAAGGCTTAGTTTAAGTTTGTTAATGAATGTGACGTGCTTAAGGCTAATTTGAAAGTAAAATCTAATGCGACTGGACTGGATAAAATAAATCCTAAATTCATAAAAATTTTGTTCTTAAGATATTACCTGACGTTACTTATGTGTTTAATTCTACAATAACAAGCTCAATGTATCCCATCCCGACTGTTGGAAAATTGCTAAGATAAATGAAATTCTTAAATCTACTAACGAATACAGACCAACTACAGTATTGTCGTATCTTTCTAAACCATTTGAAAGTATTTTAGCCAAGCAAATGAACATCTTCCTACATGACAATGAGTTTTTTTTTTGAAAACAATCGGGATTGCGTAGAAAGCGCAGTTGTTCGCGGACATAATTAAAGTAAGTGATGACATCAGAATAAAACTAGATGAAGGTAAAGTCACTCTTCTAACACTTATTGATTTCTCCAAAGCTTTTGATTTGGTTAAATATTATGTGCTAAACTTAATTCTGAATTTTATGTTTACTAGGACTGCTACTAAGCTTATATACTCATATCTAACAAACAGAGGAGTACTCCAGGGTCCATCCTTGGTCCCATTTTATTTGCACTATATGCAAATGATCTCCCCAAGGTCTTAAAATGGTGTGATGCTCATAAGTATGCTGATGAAGTGCAATTTAATGTAAGTTCTCCGTTTCCTAATGTAGGTAGTACAGTTGACAAAATGAATGACGATCCAAGAGCATTTCGCCAATGGGCCTCAAATAATTTTCTATGACTGAATCCTACAAAATGTATAAACTTAGAAGCATTTACAATAGTGAATCTTAACTTACCATTTTAAAATATTTCGAGGAAGCCACCATAACCATAAAAGCCTGACGCTGTGCCTGGGCCGAGGCCACGAGGCGAGCAAGTGGTCAGAGCAAAAGGGGTGACTCAAGTAAGTCACCACACGTTCCCATCGTTAGAACAGAGTATAGTAGGTTCAGGGTAGGCCCTCCGATAACTGGAGATTAAAAGGGCACTGCGACTCTAGGGGAGTCTATTGTACCCAAGCGCATTAAGAAATGGTTAGGTTAATGGACAGAGAATGCTCTCCGCTTCGTTAATAAACAAAAGATTATCCCTAGTCGGGGCGACACTGATTTGATCGGTAGTAATAAAACAGGGATTAAACAGAGTGAATCTGAAGCGGGTCAAAGCTGGATATTCACAGAGAATAAGATAAGATAAGATAAGATGATATCTCAATCTGTTATGACCGGTGAGGTAGCCGGATAGAAACCTGATGTCATGCCAACTGAGATATACTGTATTTTTTTGGGCAGATAGGGCGTCCCAATTGCTTAGCTTGCCATAGGCCCGGGTATTGATATATCGATTATTCATATGGCTGAGGCCCAGCTGAGCCAGCAGAAAGGTTCCGCACCATCAGTGAACCATTTAATGGTTAATGGTTCGAAACATAGGATTGGGAAGTATGAACGAGAAGCGTCTGCTGATCCGAAAAACCGTGGTCAAATCTTATCTGGCAGATCTCGATGCAAGGAATGAGTTTTAAGATGTTAGAATGACCAAAGTCAAGAAGTACATCGCTGTTCAGCGCTTGGATTCTGAGGGCTTCCATAGCGGCTGATGACATCGTGAAGATGTGTAGAGGTGGAAGACCAATGATCGCCTCCATAGCAGCAGTGGGACAGGTCTTCATCGCCTCGGTGACACAGAGGCACGCCAGGCGCTGAAGTCTTTCACATTGCTTAACCGTGTTAATTTGCAGTAGCTTAGGCCACCAGATGAAGGAAGCATAGTTGAAGATACATCTAACCACAGAGGTTTAGACCCAGAAGATGATTTTAGGTGTGAGGCCCCAGTTTCTCCCAAAAAGACTCCTACTGGTTCACAAAGTAAAGGTAGCCTTGTTGAAGGTGGTCTTAATCTGGGAATTCCAATTTAATCGTTTATCTAGGGTTAACCCTAGATACGTGACCTCATCAAAACACACATGACAGTGGAGTTAATACTAACAGGGCCAATGTCGAGTGTGTATTGTCTAAAGAAAGGCACCAGAACTACTTTCTGAGAGTTATTGCTGAGCCCCTCCTTAGAACACCAGTTTGTTACAATTTGAAGAGCCGAAGTCCATTGATTTATTACGCTGATTTGGGATAAATACATCGATCACCTTTCTCCATGATCGCGGAATTCATCCCAAGTTAAAGCTGGCTCTCATTAGACAGATTAAAGGGTCAACTATTGTGTCTAGGCACTTTTGAAGCAAAACAGGAAAATGTCATCTCCCCCGGGAGGCTTAAAAGATTGGAAGGACATTATTTTCCAACGGACTTTATCTTTGTCCATCACGACAACTGATAAGCTACGTTCCCTTTTGTTAGACACCCAGCGGTCAATAATAGGCTGAATCACATCTGATTGTTTAATTATAAGGCCACTGAAATGAACTTGTTGCAGGAGCTCTAGTGTGTCCCTACGGTTTTCTGTGAAGTTAGCATTTGGATTCTTCAAGGGGCCGGTATCATTTGACTTATCCTTCGTGATCACTTTATGAGGACGAGCTACTTCCGGCAGCGATTCTCCATGAGTCACGTTTGGATTGTTGAATGAGTTTGTTATAATCAGTGAGGGAGGAGCGATATACATCCCATTGACCGGTTTTTAGCTCGGTTAAAGAGCCTTTTAACAGTCCCTCTCATGGCTTTAAATCTATCAGATCATCAAGGAATTTTACGAGAATCCCAGGTAGTACGAGTGATGGTACTTTCATGATATGAACTTTTCAGGATCTCATTAAACATATAAGCCGCCAGTTCCAGCTCACTTTAGATTTGATTAGATGATTGTAGAGGTGCCAGTCGGTCTTTCTTGGGAGGAAAACCTTGGACAGAATGTCCGAGACACCCGTCAATTCAAAGCGAATGTGTTGGTGGTCAGAGAGTGACTTTTCGTCATAAACCCGCCAATTCCAAACAAAATTTGCCACGCCTCTGCTTGCTAGAGTAAGGTCTAGTACCTCCTGCCCTACATGGTACATAAACGTAGGTATGCAGCCAATTTTAATTATATCAAGCTTAGCTTGAAGAATGTAATTAAAAAGACACTCACCTCTTTTATTGCTGTCGCTGCTGCCCCAGATGGTGTGATGCCCATTGGCATCGCAACTGAAATCGACCTGCCTGTTTGCTCGACAGTATGCAAAAAGCCGCTGCACAACCAGCAGAGGAACATCACCCTGGTCACCAGGGAAGTAGGCCGACGCCATGACTACTTCCTGCTCGCCTCTTCCAGTGGATGTATTCACCAACGCAGCTGTTAAGTCCCTTGAAATAAAGAATTTGATGTTTTTATCAAAAAGAAGAGCCGTTCTAGGAGTAGCCGCCTTACTAGCTGCTACCGGAATGGAGAGAGCACTATGTTGCTGCGTTGTACCTGCTCCTGAGCCTTTTCGGTTGCCGCTGCCTGGGGTTTGTTGTATTAAGGCTCAGCTTTATATGGCTGAACCTGTAAGCAACCACCCTCTTTTTTGTCATTAATGACCTTCAGTAAGCCTTCAGTTAACCTTCATCCACGGCCATGATCAGGTGGAGTTGTGGCCCCTGGACCGTGCGCAGCACGATGCGCCATAGAGACTTATTGAGATTGTTTTGCGAGCCAAAGCTCTCTAAAACTTTCTTTGTCGTCAAGGGTGCGCAATGTGGGAAGCAGCTCCTGACTAAATGAGTACTATAGAACTCTTTCTCCTCAAAGCTGACCTTTGCTCTTGTGTGACTAAGGTTGCTTCTTATCCAAGCTGCAGTATCAGCATTCGAGTAGACATGTAGGAGCCACCCAGCTCTTGGGATACATCCCTCGAACTCCGGCTTCACCTTGCCCGTCGGCTGCTCGATGGTGACATCAATAATCGCCTCTTGCAGCAACTCCATTAGATTTGCCGTGAAGGAACTATAGTCGTCAGTAGCCTAGCAAAAAACCGAGTTTTACGCTACTTGCCACCCGGCTATACAAGGTTTTCACTGCTCTGGGTGGGACGACTCTTTTTAGTGGGATGAATCCTTGGAGAGTTCTCCTCAGAGCGAACTCTCTTGATGGTACTTCAATCTGTTGCCCTGGCGAATTCTAGAATAGAATAGCCATTGGTTATCGCCTGCTAGAAGCGACGACGTTCCCTCTAGTTGAAGGAAACATAGCCTGGTTCTGGATTGGTTATGTCGGCAGTTGCGTCAGAGTTGACAGATAGGGGGCAGCGACTATAGTCCTGTCCAACTCAGAGTCAGAGGACAAAATCTCCTCCGAAAATCCGCTATAGACTTCCTGTAGTACTGGCCCTAAATTTGAATCTACTTGTCCGTGAAGGACCTTTGTGACCATTAACAAAGTTAGTCATTCAGTTAGATCATTTAGAGCTGCATCGCACTCATTGTTACTAGTTTAGCACCGTCCAAATAAAACTGGAGGGCGACATGTATCCAGAGTCCGCATATTATCGATTAGATTCCATCAACCATGCATCCATCGGCATATGCTGTTCCACCTTGGATTAGGGGTTTAGTTTACTAGTTTAAGCCAGAGTCTGCTCTGTAGCATTTCATAGAACCACTAAATTTTTTTTTCTTTTCCTCGCATAAATTTGGACAGGACTTGTAATCATTTTCAATAGTGAAACTTAACTTACCATTTTAAAATATGTCGAGGAAGCAAATATTATAAATTAGAAATTATAAATAACCACAAATTATTTTTTAATAATCACCTAACATCTGCAATGGGTAAGACCTTTGGAACGCTGAATGTATTAAGGAAAACACAATCCTTTTTGCCCTTGAAAACGAAAATAATTATTGCTATGACTTACTTTCTGCCAACTTTTTTTGTGGGGTAGAAATGTTTGACAATTGTGATTACATCAGCAAGCAAAAATTGAACGTATGTTGCATGATACTATATGTTTTTTTCTTTAAAGTGATACGATGGCATTTCACATGTATCCTATCAAATTCTCAGTATAACTGTGAAGCAATAGATTGAAGAACGAATGTTACTATTTCTCCTTAAACTTATCACATCAAAAGAGCCAGTAAACTACAATTTTCTACTGCAAGGCGACTTAATAACCTTGTACTCATCAGACATTAAACTCTGACATCTGAGCATCTTTATTTTATTTTCGAAGTTCTACTCTGGAACAATTTACTGAGTAATCTTAGAAATATTACAGTTACAACGCAGTTCAAACGCAAATATAGACGAAACTTTCTGGAAACAATTTAATTGCCTCAAAAACAACGTGTAGTGCGGATAAACAAAATAGATAAGTTATAAGCATTTTTTAAGTTTAATATTAACTAAAAAAAAAAAAATACAAATACATAATCTAAGTATTGAATATAAGTGGGGCTATTCTAACTACTTTACCTGGGCTGCACAGTCGGTCAACTGGCGACCAATCAAAACACCTTCAACGAATCTGAGTAGTTTCCCATGTGTTAATAATTGTATTCTAAATGTTCTGTTTTGTGTTCGTTTTGAGCATCAATAAATTAGTTCAAGTAAACCTAATTTTCTAATTTTATAATTGATTTTTGCCCATAATTTTTGTAATAATAATAATATGACTACAGTGATAATTTATAAGAATTTATTTCGTGTAGCATTAGGAAATTAAGCACGAATAAATGAATAAATAAGTAGCTAAGGGACCCTTATCGGGAAGGCGGCTTCGGTCTGCTGCGAATTTAGCCCACCAACATCTACCTTTCGTAGTAGTAGCTCGTTTTGCGTGTGCTGTACTTAGTCTGATACGTACAAGGTAGTGGGTCCTCTGTTTGCTCGTACATTAAGCACGCTCGGTTCATGATCCCCATGTGGTCAGTTTGAGTGCAGATTCTTTGTACGCCATTGGACCAAGTTGACTTTTGGATGTCGACCATGTTACGGCCCGCGGCGATTAGCATCTCCTCAATGACAATCTTCATGTCATGTTTGGAGCAGCGCTCATAGAGGCATTCTAAGCGCTCGGAGCGTGTACACATATTAATCTAATGTTGAAGAATTTAGTTTTGAGAGCTAGGCGCTCCTCTACAGCTGTTTGGAGACGAGACCACGTAGTTTCCTACTAAAGTGCCTAAATTTGTCAAAAGTATCAATCAGTTGTTAAGGGAAGGGACATATTTTTAAATTGTTTTCCTTAAATCTTTTCCGGGGTTTGTTATCATGAGCAGCACATTTAACGGTGTCCAGAATCTGTGCCCTTCCCGTGAAATTCACCAGGAGAGGATTTGCATTTCTTTGATTGCCGCCTGGAGTACTTCTGTTTCTTCTAGCCATTTTATCCATGTGTGCTTTTTGGTTTTAAGCTGTTTTCCGGTTGAGAGGACCAAATCACCTAAGAAAAAAAAGATCACCCTGTGGAAAAGTCTCTTAGATGCCGTTTACGTCAAGCTGAACCTGCTGAGTTGGTATTCATGACCACTAGCACACCACACTCTAATATAATTATGCAAAAAAGTAATAAACTGTATTTAAATCAAAATTTTTATCGTTTTCAATATATGTGCTGTACAAGATAAATAGATAGAGGTGGCTGAGGGAAAAATTCATATTTTTCGCAAAATTTGCATATAACAGTCTTTTCGATACCAGTAAAAATCTTGGTGTGGAAGGCTTTGTAGGATCGGAGCCAACCAGTACAGTGAAGGAAGGACCTTAGTTTGGAGGGAAATAAGAGTGCTAGATCGCTCAGCGATTCTAACTGCCTGTGGTCAAAGTTTTTTAGTCTACTCGATTTAAGTGCAGACACATAGAGAAAGTGCTCTAACGATTCTGGTGTGTTCTCTCCTTTAAACTTCTGCAGTCACTGTTATGAGGGATGCCTAATTTGGCGACGTGTTCCTCTCTGGGCCAACGCCCAATGATGGCGGCTGTCTGTCTTGCAAGGCCTTTGCGGGAGTTTAACAGTAGTGTTTTGGTACGATTGGAGTCAATCGTAGGCCAAATAAGCTTCGCTTTGCTGCAGGTTTTCATATTTTGCCATTTATTATTGCCTAAAGAGGTAAAGTTATTCCTAATGTGGGCGACCCTAGCACTTATTGCGATCAGAACCACGACTAGTTGAGATTCACCTGGGAATATTACTATGCCTGGGGACCCATGAGTGGCAGAGTGTGTTGTGGCGATCAACAAGATTAAGTTGGTTTTTTACATTCCCTTATTAACTTAGATTTGGTAACGTAAGCATCTAGCGCTTTGATGGCTGTCTGAGAAAATAAAAATCGATCTGTCCCGAATATCAAGCTGCACCAATAGCCTGCACGTCACTAGTAAAGCATAGAATTACGCCTAGAACACACTGTGGAAATTCAGCAGACGAAATAACTCTTCTACTACCAAGTCCTCCGAGCGTACCCCAGACCCCACACCGAAGATTGTAGCGAAAATCATTCTGGAGAGAATATAAGAACACTTGTACTCGATAATGGGCAACGAACAAGTTTCCGGCCTTCATCATTGTGAACCGACCATATCAATACTTTGATATCGAGCAGAGTGCAGAATTATCATCGAGCAGTGTGCAGAATTAAGGTCAGATCTGAACCTGCTGTTCGTCGATTTCGAGAAGGCTTTCGACAGTGTTTCCCGGAATTGCATATGTGCTGCCTTACGCTGAAGAAATGTGCCCAAAAAGATTATCGCTATAATCAAAGCAACGTACAATGGCGCGCAATGTCACATCTTACACCGAGGAAGTCTCTCTAAACCCTTCGACCTCCCAAGCCAAGGCTGCATCCTTTCACAATTATGTTTCTAACAATTCTGTTTCATATCATGACGGATTTATCCTGAATGGCTACATCGCTTGAAAGGGGCATCTTCTTCCGCTGGGCTTAAAATCAACACGCCGGAAACACAAGCCCTCTGTCTCAGTCTTACGGGACCGACCACGAGTAGAGTTGTAATCGATGTACGACAAATAGAGATGGTTGAGAAATACACATACCTAGGCAGAATTCTTGCAGAAGAAGGCGGAACTGAGCTGTGAGAAGAACAGTGTCAAGGGAGCGACGAGAAGGACTTCACATACCAGGGAGAAGTCAACTTGCAGCCCTTGCAGAGAACCGGAAATTATTTAAATTGAGAAAAAAGTAATTTTTTCAAAAATAATTAAGGATATAATGCATTTGTTAATTTGTTTATAACAATTGTAATTTTTACTCCTGAAGTGTAACTTACAAATTATTAAGAGTGTCAATAAAAAAGATGGATAAATTAAGAAAAAGTAGTTTCTTTCGAAAATAAATAAAGATATATTGTATTTGTTAACATAATTTGTTTATAACATTTATAAATTTTCTTAACGGACACGTATAAATGTCTTTTTTATAAAAAAAAATGTATGATACAAAAATATCTCATTTACATAGTACAAAAGTTCACTTAGCAGATATAGTGTATTTTTTAATTGTTTATAACAATTGATTTTGCAAACCAATGATTTTTTTAAACCTTGTTATGTTCATTTTCGTTAATTTTAATTAATATTCTGCTAAAAAACAATTTTTTCCGCAATGGAATCAAGAAAAATGCAAAAAAACGTAAATTTAAACAAATAAACAATAAATAAATTAAAAAACGGCTTCCTTACGTTTCTTGCAAATTTTTCTCTTTAATTCTAGACCAAAAAAATCAAAATCGGTTGAAAATTACAGCCTGTAGACATTTAAAAACACAGAATTGCACTTCTGAACCACTGTGCGGTGCTCGCTGGAGAATTTTTGCGATTATATCAATATCGTCGGCATATGCGAGCAGCATAGTTTCCTTGTAGAAAACATTGCCCGTCCGGTCGACGTTTGGGCACCGCTTTAGGATGTACTCCATCAGGAGGTTGAAAAAGCCGCACGACAACGCATCACCCTGTCTGAAGCCTCTCTTGGTGTCAAAGGGGTCGGAGAGATCTTTACCGACCCTGACAACGCTTTGGGTATTTTCCAGCGTCATCATACAGAGTCCGACAATCTTTGACGGGATTTTAAGATCAGTCAATGCTTTGAAAAACTTTGATCTGATTGAAGTGTCGAAAGCGGTTTTGAAGTCGACAAATAGGTGGTGTGTGTCGATTGGATTCTCTTTGGTTTTTTCCAAGATCTGTCGCAGCATTTATATGTTGTCGATGGTTGACTTCTTTGGTCTAAAACCGCACAGATACTGTCCAACTATACGTCCTACGTACGGTTTCAGTATATTGCATATTATGCCAGATAGTATTTTGTATGCGATAGAGAGTAGACTTATTTCGCGATAGTTTGCGCAGACTACAGGGTCTCCTTTCTTAAAGACTGGGCACGGGACACTTAGGTTCCAGTCATCAGGCATACGCTCACCAGACCATATTTTGCACAAGAGATGATGCATACATCCAGTTAACTCGTCGCCGCCGGTCTTAAATAACTCTGCGGGTAATTCGTCGGCGCCTGCCGCTTTGTTATTTTTAAGCCTTTGTATGACTTCTAAGACCTCGTTGTAGTCTGGTGGCTCCACAGGAATTTCATCATCGGCCGGAGGACCCAGATTTTTATCATCTCCACCAGCGGTACTGTTCCCGTCATCGCCTCCAAGTAGGGTAGAGAAGTGGGACCTCCATAGCCTTAGTGATTCCTGGACATCTGTTACCATGTTTTCTTGTTCATCCTTGCAGAACGAAGCTCCTTGATTATGACCATCGGTCATACGTTTGATTTTTTGATAAAATCTAAGAGCATCGTTTCTGCTACCCATCATCTCAATTTCCTCCACTTCATGCCTCTTCAGTTCTCGTTTCTTCCGTTTGATCAGCCGTTTTTCCTCTCTCCGTTTCTCCCTATATCGCTCAACAGCAACTCGTGTTGCTGCCGCCTGCAGAGCTCTTTGTCGTGCCATATTCATCTCTACAGTAGCGATGCGACATTCCTAATCGTACCATGTCTGTCTTCGTAATTTAGTGTAGCCAGTAACCTCTTTGGCTGCCGTAGCTAATGAGTTTGAGATATGCTTCCACTGAACGTTTATACAGTCGGAGGCCGGAGGAATCTCTCGGAGTAGATGTGAGACTCTTGTTTAGAAGGCAGTGGCAGTCTGCTGTTACTTTAACCTACCAACAACTAGCTTTCGTTGTATGGTAGCTCGCTTGGAACAAGGTAGTGGTCTGAGTCGATGTTAAGACCTCTGTACGAAGGGTGCCTGGCATCAATTACCACATGATCTATTTGGGTGCGGATACTTAGGTGGCCACTGCAAAATGTTGCCTTGTGAATCTCGAGATGTGGGAATCTGGTACTACTTAAGATCATCAAAGTCGATTAGATAGATCATAGAATTCGTCTTTCTCCATCTCATCTTTAACATTTGTCGTGGCGTGTACACATATTAGGCTAATGTTGAAAAGTTTAGCTCTGATGCGTATCGATTCGAGAGGTTTATTTACAGCTTTAAACCTGGAGACGAGTCTGCGTAGTTGACTACCAACCACGAAGCCACATCCAAATATGTGTTGCCTTTAATGGCCACTGTAGATGTCACAGGTTGCTATGGTTATGCAATGCCATGACCAGTCCATCGCATTTCCTTGATAGCAGTGATGTCTGCTCTGAAGTTGTCAAGAGTGGTAATAAGTTCTTTTATTGCACCATCCCTGTTAAGGGTTTGGACGTTCCAGGTGCACATTCGTATGTCGTGATCCTTGTATCGTTTTCAGCGATCGTCATTTTTATTTGTTCTAACGGTAGTTGGGGACTCCAGAATCCTTGCCCCTGCTGCGAAATTATCCACGGGTGGATTATCACATCTGTGTTTCTACTAGTCACCATTGCATTTGGTACACTTTGTTCTGTGTGTGTCTCACGGGTTCTTTGTTTTACGTCGTTGTTAACCATTCCACCGACCAACCTCACATCGAGGATTCGCTCTTTAGACGACTCTTACGTCAAGCTGAGCCTGCTGAGGTAGTATTCTTGACCGCCCGCTCACCACACGGTTTGAACGGATATATTTGACATAAATTTTTTAATAACGCACACGTCATTGGCGAAAATTAACATAAAGCGTATTCAGAATGGTCTTGCAAATCTATTAACAGAGTAAAGTTGAACACAAATGATGCACAACCAACAACAAAAATTTTAATCTACTTTGCACTACCCATGGCACTGACTAAAAATTACATTGCATCGGTGTAATGCTAAGGCTACAAAATAATTACTAAAGAAAAGCATTGACAGATCGAATTTTTCAATTTTCACTTAACTTGGTGTGGTGTGCGGGCTGTCAAGAATACCACCACAGCAGGCTCAGCTTGACGTAAGAGGCGTCACAGTGTGTTTGCTCATCAACCGGAAAACAACTTAAAACCATAAGAACACACGAACCATGGATAAGATGGCTAGAAGAAACATAACTACTCCAGGTGGCAGACACAGAAGTGAAAAACCTCCCGAGGTGAACTCCACGGCATGGGCATGGATTCTGGAGGCGTTAAATCTGCTACTCACGATAACAAACACCGGAAAAGATTTAAGGAACACGATCTAAAAATGTGCACCTGAAAGGTCCGATCCCTTAATAGGGATTGTGCAACTGAACAAATGTTTAAATCTCTTGACAGATTTAAGGCTGATATTACAGCCATCCAGGAAATGCGATGGATTGGAAACGGAGACCTAGAAAAAGCAACCTGCCACATCTACTACAGTGGCCATGAGAGTCAACGTATATTTGGATGTGGCTTCGTGGTTAGTAGGAAACTACGTGGTCTCGTCTCCAAATTTAAAGCAGTAGACGAGCGCCTTGCCTCGATACGCATCAAAGCTAAGTTCTTCAACATTAGCTTAATATATGTACACGCCCCGACATTGGATAAAGACGATGTGAAGAAAGATGAATTCTTTGAGCGGTTAGAACAACTTTACGAGCGCTGCCCCAAGCATGACATCAAAATTGCCATCGGTGATTTCAACTCCCAAATTGGGAGAGAAGAAATCTTTCGCCTAACCATCGGAAAATTAAACCTACTCAACAGCACCGATAACAATGGAGAAAGGCTAATCGATTTTGCCGCGGGCCGCAACCAGATTTCAACACCTTGACATCATCAAGGCTTCAAATAGACCACGTGCTAATCGATGCCAGACATACATCAAGTGTGATTAATGTACGAGCAAACAGAGGTCCCAACATCGACTCGGACCACTATCTTGTTCTAGTTAAGGTACGTACCAGGCTTAGTGCAGCACACGCCTCTCCAACAAGGGCATCCGACTGTAACAACGATCAGTGGAAGCATATCTCCAACTCATTAAGTATTCGAGAAAAACGGAGAAAAGAAAAATGCCTTTTCAAACGCAAAAAGAAAAAGCTAGAAAGGCGTAAGCTGGAGGAAGTTGAGATGATGTGCGACAGAAACGAGGCTCGAAAATTCTATCAAAAAATCAAGCGTTTGACCGCATGGAAATGTGGTGACAGATGTTCAGGAGTCACTTATGTTATGGAGGATCCAATTCTCTACAGACTATGACGAGGTCTTAGAAGTGTGCTCTGTCTAATCCTTAAGACAGGAGACCCCGCAATCTGCGCAAATTATGGCGGTATAAGTCTCATACAAATCGCGAACAAAATTCTGTCTGGTTTCCTGTGTAATAGGCTGAAACCGTACGTAGCAAGTACTGTTGGACAATACCAGTGCGGTTTTAGACCGAAGAAGTCGACCACCGACTCCATAATTACGCTAAGCCTAATCCTGGAAAAAGACCAAGGAGAAACATATCGACACACACCACATATTTGTCGATTTCAAAGCTGCTTTCGACACGCCAATCAGATCAAAGTTTTTCAAAGCACTGACTGATCTTGAAATCCGCCTCTGAAATTCCTCCTCTGAAATTCGCCTCTGTATGATGACGCTGACAAACACTTAAAGCGTTGTCAGGGTCGGTAAACATCTCTTCGACCACTTTGACACCAAAAGAGGCTTCAGACAGGGAGATGCGTTGTTATGCGACTTCTTCAATCTCTTGTTGGAGTATATACTACTCCAATGCCCACGTCGATTTGACGCGCAACATTTTTTTAAAAGAAACTGTGCTGCTCGCGTATGTCGATGATATCGACATAATCGGCAAAAACCCACGTACAGTGAGCTGGGCTTCCAATGATTCCAAGTACTTGGTATCCTCTCGCAAATCAATAACACGACCTAGTGATTGTGTGACTATGGGGAATTTCACCTTCGACGTTGTAGAAAACTTCGACTACTTGGGCTCTCAAAAAAACAAGAGCAATAACACCAGCCTAGAAATAAAACGAAGAAGTTCAGGTCCTGAAGGACGTCCGGAAGATCGGGATCCAGAATTGGTATCGAGTGGCATTGGATCATACCACCTGGGTTAAAACCCTACGTAATGCCAACGCTTACCACAAGCTGTAACGGCCATATAACTTGGCATACTTAACTTGGTTGGCAACGCGTCAGTAAACAGGTTTTTTTTGAAATTAAGAAAAATAGGTGAATCAATAAAGTTCACATACCCTCAATAAATTCTATTTCCCGAATAGTTTATTTTATTAGTTCTGAATGCTTACTTTAGGCTTTCTCGTGACATTTAGCACCTAATAATTGAACTATATATTAAAAAAGCAAAGTCATGAACAGAAGTGTTCAGAAAGTTGCACAGAGTTTCAAAATGATTCATTTTGTTTTGGACTGTTGGCCAGGTTTTTCAGAAAAACGGCCACTCTGCGTTGTTGAGATCTTAATTCTGATGATATAAACGCGAGAGTGAATCGTAACCGCAAATTAACACAGTTACCAGAAAATTTAAGCACAGGCAATTGTGATATATGAACGCACATAGATATATTTGCTGGATATGAATTCGTGTTGCGGTTTCACCATTACACAATAAACTTCTAAATATCGTTCTTCGAAGTCAACTGCAATTCCTTCGATAAAGTAGGTTTATTCCATATACTTTTGGAACAAACAAGCTTGCTGTGAGAGACGAAAAAAAGCTTTGGATATTTTTTCTGCCTTCTACAAGCCAATAACTTTAAAACATCCCGAGAAAAGCGAATGTACTTATAGTGGAACATTATAGTGGCGCGCTAAATTCAAAAATGTATTTCTCGAGAAGAAAAACAAGAAAGAACGCTGAAGTCAACTATGCTCGATTGCAAAATACCCTTACCCAATCTTTATGTTACTTAAGTTAAGAATTATTTTAGTACCAAACTTGAAATTCCTAGACTAAAATCAATGAACTTTTTATGCAAAAACACAAAAATATTGGGACAGATTTGTATGGGGGCTACCCCTTAAAATGGGACTAGAGAAAAACCGTTTGTAAGTAGACCACTTGACTGCTCAATAAAGTTTCAAATATGGTGACCTTATCTCTCATAGTCTCCGACATAATCGTATTTATATGGCAAAAATACAAAATTTTGGGAACGATTTGTATGGGGGCTACCCTTTAGAATGGGACTAGAGAAAAACCGTTTGTAAGTGACCACTTGTACGGCAGGCAGCATGACAGACGGACGGATATAGCAAGATTAACTGCCCTACAAATGCTGATGAAGAATATATATCATCTCTCCTTCTTTGTAATATACATTTGCACAAACTTAATATGCCCTTTTAGCCTTCGGGTATAGGTTTCTAAAAGGTTTGTATTTAGTAGGAAACGCTCTTTGCTATCTTTTAAAAAAACAAAAAACTGTAAAATGGTCATGGCCAGTGGAAAGCTCATGAAAAATTTATCAGGATCATGTCCTACACAAGCTCTTTTAAAACAAGGAAAAACGTTAACTTTGGTGAAACCGAAGCTTAAATACCGTTTAACGAATCTTTATCTTTAAAAGTTTATGTGTGATCATCAGTGGCATAGATAGAACTTTTAAATGGGATGGGTGGGCATCAATGGTCTGACAGTCAATTTTATACACAATATTCGTATCAAATCTGTGGTGAAAAGGAAAAAGTGCTTAAGTCGACTTTTGAGAAAAATTGAGATAAGAATACTACGCTGATCTCCATAACGAAAAGTACCTTCAAGCAAAATGTGAAATATTTTTGACGATTTTTCAGGAAGTCATAGACAAATTAATTTTTGCCTTATCTCACTTTTGCATACAACTTAAAATTATTTTAAACTTAGAAAGTGCTCTCCTGCAAAACGGTAAAATTAGACCTAAGCAGTTTTTCCTTTTTACCACAGAAATTTTGAGCTAAAAATACAGATATATCAATAGTTTTCTTAAAAATATCAGACATGAGAGGTAAGCTTCTATAGGGTTGTACGATATAATGGCCCGATCCGCACCATATCGGTGGTGTGTACATAGTAAATACATTCATAAATAATACCTATTTTCATGGGCAGTAAGTTTGTATGGGGCCTATACCTAAAAATGGACATGGCAGCTTGGTTTCGACATTGCATGACATAAGAAGGGTTTTTACATGATTTGGAGTGAATATGTTCATATTTAATGCCTATTTTCATAAAAAAAATCGAAAAATGAGTTTGTGTAGAGGCTATACCTAAAAATGGGCGTGGCACCTTGGTTTTGACATTGGATGATATAAGAAGTAGTTTTTCAGATTTGGAGTGAACACATGCGTTACTATATGGTATGAGCATTTTTCATACAAAAATTTAAAAAAAAATTGGCGGTAAATTTTTATGAGGGCTACACCTTTTTTAGCCTGGACATTTGACGTGTTTTTCCGTATACTTAAATAGAAAAAGAAGTTTGAATGTCAGTTTCCTTTTGACATTAAACTTTGTAGATTTCAAATTTGTAATTTGAATGAAGTACGTAATGAATTGCACAGTTCGACAAAAGAAAGTTTTTTTTTATATATATATATTTATTATATGGTGTGTGTGCGGTTGAGAATGCCTCCACAGCACTACACCTAAGTTTGTAGTGAAACCCGTCTAAAGAGTGACTCCTAAAGGTGAGGTTGGTCCGAGGGTGGTCCCTAACGACGTAAAACTAATAACTACAAGAACACACACATGAAAAAGTGAACCAAGAATACAATGATAGCAAGTATAAACAGATTTACTTCAGGTGGCAGACATAGAGGTGTTAATCCACCAGAGTACAAATCCACGGCAGGGGCACGGATTCTAGAGACCCCAACGACCGTTAGTGCAAAAATACAAGAGGACCATCGAAAACGTTATAAGGACCATGGTATACGGATATGCACGATATGAACGTCCGATTTTTTGGTTTATTTCAAGCATTTGTCTTGTGTGCAACAGTGAAACTTATTTTAGAGCAGACATCACTGGTATCCAGGAAATGCGAAAGACTGCACACCGTTGCCTAAATCTAGCAAGTGTGACCTAAAAAATGTTATCAGTGATTCAGTGGTCCCAACATTGACATTACCATGTTTTAGCCAAGATACATGGTAATGGCCAGTCAGCCAAATTTTGTACGTAAATTCGAAATTTCTCAGTTTTGTTATGGCGTTAACAATTTATCGAAAAAAAGTTTTCCCATTGCGTTTTAGCGTTAGCGTTTGAGTTCAAACCGCTGATTGGGTTTATTATGTAGTAAAAAAATTGTACAGCTTTAAAAAATCCAAATGTCCAATACGAGCATAAAAATGTAATCTGACTTCATCAGCTGTTTTCATAAGTTTTGCAAATAAATCAAACCGATAAGAGAAATCGGCGTTAACGCGATTTATCGAAAGTCGCGTTTGCAATAAACGCAACTTTTCTCCATATATGATTTAGGTATGTCTGTTTGGTGATATGCGATTTATTCTGGCAGTTTAAAGACAGATTTCTCATAAAACAAATTCAACAATTGCAAAATAAGTAAATATAGTTAAAACGCTTCTCTTATAAGGCCGAATCTTGAACATAAATTTGGTTTCTATTGAACAGTAAATTTGTTTCACTAATTGGCATAAATCAGCTGTTGTTATTTAACAAGCAACAAAAACTTGTGTTTATGTAAATCAGCTGTTCTCGATCAATGTGATTCAGCATTTGTATAAAATTTTGTCTTAAAATACTAAACGAGTTGAAAATGTTCTTAAAAATTTAGAAATTCGCGGTCCGATCTCAAACAAATTTTAAACTGAAAATTTGGGTTGATAAAAGAAGCATTTGTAACATATTTCAAGCAATTCGCTCTATAAAATTTTTGTCGTAAAAGAACGTGACAAAATGTTGTATGTGTATAAGGACTATGCCTTAAAGTGGGCGTGGTACATTGATTTTACCATACTAAGTACACACAATCTATGAAATATTAAGTTTAAAATTTGAGACCAATATCTTCAAAAATTCGCGAATAAATCACGCAGTAACAAACACACAGACGGGCAGGCAGAAAAGAAGAAAAGTCAAAAACAAAAAAGTTGGTCATTACGGCTCAATTTAAATTTAAACTCAGTCAGTTGTTGTTGCGTTTTCTAGTGATGTAAGTTTTGTAGCAGCCGATTTTGACTTTTAATGCTTTTCAACACTGCTATTTCACAATGCAACTCTGAGCTTAACACTGGGTTAATAAGAAAACCAGGGCTATCTTATATTTTTTTTTTTTGCAGTTAAGCCCTGGGTTTCGCAGTTAATCTAAAGCTTAGTCTAAACGGAGTAGTAGGGCACTTGATAAAAAAAAAATTGAAGCATTTCAGCATGGTTGAACTCTATATTACATGATAAATGTGCATATTTTTTAAAGGAGTCAAAAGGCTGCAGGAATAATTAATATCGTTGTATTGTACACAAAATTAAGTAACATTAATGTGTTAGTATACGTTAGTATCCGGTATACTTTTCTTCCACGAAACACAAAACTATTTATGTTACAATTGCCTACTAGTTCGGTCAATATAGACATTTTAAATAACAAAAGTTATTTGTGCTACAAAAGTTATTTGTGGTCAAAGGTCGAAATTTGAGATTTTAAGGATTTTTCTCTGAAACGGTAGGTTTTATAAAAAGTCATGTATAATGTGACTGTTAGAATCGAGATATCTCAGAATCTTAGGAATCGACTTAATCACTTTTTCCTTTTCACCAAAGATATGTTGCACATAATCCCTGTGCAAACCGAACGCAAGAAAAGAGAGTCTAATCATCGTGTGACGGGTATTTAGGCTTCGGTTCTACCGAAGTTAACGTTTTTCCTTGTTTTTTTGCTCACACTTTGAGTAGAAGCATAATACTATTAGCAGCAAACTTGGTAACGCTGAAGTATCTCAATATTTGAGTTGCTAGCAGTTCCCCAAAGCTGGGTAGCATAGGTTCAAACAGGCTTTAATATGGCTTTGTGGAGGCAAACCTTTTCCAATGTGGTCTCGGATTTTCGGCTTAGCAACCAGGACATTTTTAAGGTTTTTAGGTTAAGTTGCTAACATTTCGCTTTAATATGGTTTCTCTATGTGAGTCTGCGGTCGAGATGCAAGCCAAGATACTTCACACAGGTACTTTGCGGAATTGATGATCCGTTAAGTGTGACTTCTGGGCAATTCCTGGTCTTAGTGAGAATGTTATATAAACAGATTTCAGGGATTTGAACAGACCAGGCTTCAATGAGGCTAAGCTCAGATTGCAGGAGTTGGAAGCTTCCTTTCTAGATGAGCTAGTTGCTAAAATAGCTGTGTCATCAGCATATGTTGCAACATTACAGCTATTTGTTGTAGGCATGTCATCCGTGTATACAGTGCGTAGGACAGGTTCCAATACGTATCCTTGTGGAACGCCTGCGTTTAAAAGAATCACTGTCGACGTATCATTTTTCTGTTGCATGTAAAAGAATCTGTTAGTCAGATAGGACTTCAGCAATAAAAAGTATGGAGCAGATATCCATTTCTTTATCTTATATTTATAATATAATAAGCCATTGTGCCAGACTCCATCAAATGCTTGTTGTACATCGAAAAATGTAGCAGTGCAGTATTTTTTGTTTTCAAAGGCAGATACTATATCATTAATGACCCTGTGACATTGTTCACGTGACCTCTTCTGAATCCGAATTGATATTAGGGAATGATACCAAGTTCGTCTAAGATTGGCAATATTCTTTTAAGAATATTGACAACAGACTAATGGGACGGTACGATGTCAGCTCAGTTTTTACCTTGTTTGGTTTAAGGATCATAATGATCTCTGCACGTTTCCATTGACTTGGGAAGTGGTCTAGTCTGAGACTCGCGTTAAATATAAGCGTGAGAATTCGATTACATTTTGGTGGTAATGCTGTCTATTTTATCCGGACCTGGAGTTTTTTTATTATTCAAGCATTTAATTTCTGCCATAACTTCGTAATAATGAATATTACTAATAGACAAGCTCATTTCACAGGGGGATCCAATAATAAGCCTTCCACTTCCATCACTGTTGTAGAGTTATTAATGTAATTTGGCTGAATTACAGAGTTCAGATGTTGTGTAAATGCCTCAGTTTGTTCATCATCAGATCAGCACTAAGCTTTATTGTTTTTACGAATAATTGTGTTTCTCTTTGCAGGTCTTTTAAGATATTTAGTTTCTCTCCATATGTTATATTCGTTGTTGCAAGAATTGGGCTAGAGATTCATTTCTTAAGTTGGACAGCAGTTGTATTAGCTCAGATGCAGCTTTGTTGTATTGCCTTTTACCAGCAGGGAAGTGGGTTTCTTGTCAACGTTTTTTCAGATTTCCTTTGTTTTGTATTTTTCGTCGGATTTCAGTTGAGAGGTACAATTGGTTTGATTGCTGGGGTCTGGGGGGGTGATACGTATATGTGTAGCTTGCTTTATGTATTTTATTTGTAAATGTCTCTACAGCATAGTCTATCTCCTCTCCTGTTTTTAACGAAATATCTAGGCTTATAGCTGTTTCTTATGGTAATGTCTGAGAACTGTGAAACTGAAACTGTGGCCCCAGTCCTTCAAAAAAGTTCTTATATTCAGGTTCTTTGATTGTGAATCTTGGTGGGAGATAAATCGCTGTTATTGGTACATCTGTGTGTATACATTTTTTCTTAATTGTGGCAGCTTGCATAGCGTATTCTCTAGTGCTGTCCATAGCTTTGAGTTTTAGGCCCTGTTTGACAAGAATTGCTGCGTCTTCATGAGCTCTATCTGACGGATGGTCAGCTCTTATTGTGTCGTATCCAACTACTCTAAAACAATCATTTGTTGGTAAAGTGAGTTTGATATTAACATAATGTCAATTGTATTCGTTAAAAAAAAAATAAGTATATTTTATTTACATGGTTGGAAAGATCGTTAGCACTCCATAGTTTATTTACAAGTAACATAATCATGTTAAGTAAATTGTTGGTAAGTTCAAATTGATTTTCTAGAAGACGTTCTATTCTTTCTAACGTTGTTGGGTCGATTTTTTAGGAGGAGCAGCGTAATTGCAGTTGGCAAATTTTGCGTTGCCGATGTGTTTAATATTGTTACTATCTCCGTTCTTATTGTCGGGCTCAATATCTAAGTAGAATTCAATGGCTCTTTGGTACACGGCTTTTGATATCACTCATGTTTCTAACAATATGACCTTTGGACTCCACATCTCTTTTGATTAACTTGATATCCGTTGAGAAATGTAAATTCTTAATGACAGCTCTAAATGCTCTCTCATGTTTAAGCTGGTATGTGTGAAACGTAACAAAATTACTAGTAAGAGTTTTAACAAGTTTCCTATACTCTTCAATAGCCTTAACCATAATTCTTACATGACCATCGCGTTGAACTTTATAGAAGAAAAAATCTTTTTAGTTTTTACATCGAGATGGGCTAGCATTTGACTAATATCATTGACGTCAGATAAGAAGATAGGTGGCAACTGTGATATCTTTAGCTATCATTTCGAGTGCTTTGTTCTCCTCGTCTTCTCTTTCTTTTTTATTTAGCGTATTGTCGCTTAAGATAGCGAATTGATTGGAGCTACTCCTGGGTGCAGTTTCCAGCGTAAGTTTTTTTTTACGAGCGGAGAGATTTCGTTTGGTCTCTTGATTGGGTTTGACTTCGTTGTTACTTTCTGCCATTGCCAAACATTTGGGTCGTCATTCTTTGTTGCTTATAAATAAAATAAATAAAATCAAATTTTTCTTTACACATACGTTTACTCAAAATCTAGAGGAGTTAGGAAGTTGCAACTTTCTAAAGAATTATAGAAAAGCATTTGTTAAATTAAAGGTAAATATATAAAATATCAGCAAATTGTATATTTGTTGGTGTTTTCTTCATAAATGTATGCATTTTTGCCATGCAAAGATGAATTTTGCAACCGCACTCCTATTTTAATGAACAGCAGTTTTTATACCAGCAGCACATAGTATGGAGGGTATTATCGTTTTGTCAGAAAGTTTGTAACGCATTAAAAGAGACAGTGTAGACCCTATAAAGTATATATAAACAGCACGACGAGAAGAGTCGATCTAGTCATGTCCGTCTGTATTTATGTGTTTCACTCGCTTAGTTCTCAGACCTTAGCAGGTAAAGTTTTAAAAGCAAATTGCCACCCCCACTTTTAGTCATAGCTCTTATATAACATTTCCGCCAATTTCGAGTTTTTGTATGAAGACACTTATTATTACTGAATGAACTAAATTAAAATTTGGTAAAATCAATTCTAGTATCAACCCAAGTATACACTACCAATATGATAAGGAGCGGGCTAATATAACATACAGCCCCCATACAAACTTGACAAGCTCCTGTTGAACATATATGTTTTTAAAAGTGTCGTGTGACAGGTATTTGAGCTTCGGTTCCACCGAAGTTATCGTTTTTCCTATTTTGTTTTTTTAATATCCAAATGTCCGTCGAACGATTTATTTGCATAACGAGCATTTAGTAAGTTTTACAGAACAAAATATATATATGTATGATATTCACAAATACATATGTTATACTGCAGAAACTTTATAAAAGCAATTGATATACAACAGCTTGAGAAACTTAGCATCAAAATTACTTTTTAAAAGAAATGTATGACTGCACGAAATTCTACAGATGGCTTAGATAAATGGCAAATTTTCTCGAAAACCAGGTGATTCGCTCACTTTTGAAGATAGTGAATATTTGAAAGATATTGATACTGAAACTCGAAACTTAAGCTTTTCACGGACCTATGTAGTGTGTATGTTTAAATTAAAATACAACTTCCACTATAGTTGTAGCCGCCATACAAACCAACCCCAATTTCGAGTTTGTGTATAAATATTATTTCTGTTTTTTGTTGATCCCATATAGTTTGTTTGTACACTTCCCATACAATATTAGCTGCTTTTTAAGATTTTTTGTGTGAAAATAGTTACTAATATATTTATTAATGTATTTAATCCCAAATTGGATAAAAAATACTTTTTAAGTCATCCTATGTCAGAAAAAAGATGCCACGCACATTTTAGGTATGCTTTAAATATGACGAAAACTATTGTTATTTTAGTCCATGTATTCTGTATAGATTTAATAAGAATTGGGTATATACAGTATCTTGGTGAAAGTGAATCTGATCAGATTTTATATATCTTGCTCGCCATATTGCATCTGCCATTACGAAATTGAAAATTCTGGCATGGAATTTGGATTCAGTGACCCCCGAAAACTCCCGAGTAGCAAATTTCAAGCAAATATAGTTTTAAAAATGTTTTTTGACCCTCCCACGCCCACCAAGGTTGTTTTCAACCCTTTAATTTGGACCTTTACCGATACAAAAAATACGTGTATATTTTTTTTCATAGCTCAGTAAAATAACCACAGTTTCGTTAAGATCTGTGAGGATCACTTGGGTAGCTTTACTTTTAAGATGCGTAGTTTTATCAACTCGGAATTCATGTTTTTCTTACTTTGATCCTGTTCTCAAATAATGTAAACTTAATTGAATTCAAAAATTGTAACCATTAAAAAAATAAAAGATTAACCCCCTCCCACGAAGATTAATCCTAGAACCGAATACGGCTACACACCATATATGCCTGAAGTAGACTGCTAGGAAGCGTTAGAATAATAAATAAATAAAAAATAAACGACAAATTACGTTTTAATAATTTAATTATTTTCAGAGAAAAACAATCGAAACGAAAAAGACCTGCTCTAGATTAAGACGTAATGCAAACATAGTTTTTTAAAAGTTTCATGTTCTTTCGAAATAAAGAACACCTACCTATAGAAAAGACTAGTATAATAAAAGAAACATCAGTATTTACTCCAATTTACTTAAAAATTTAATTATTTTATTGTGTTCGGGACGGAAGCGATTTAACTTTTAAGATTGTCCTCTCTAAATGCATTCTCTCATATCACATTATTAAGTACAAATTAGTTAAAAAGACGTTAATGTTAATAAAACCACCAATAAGTACAGACATGTACATATTATTTGTGGAACCCAACAAGTGCAAATGACCACATGCATTTGTTAAAATTACACGCTCGCTTAGCCACCCCTTTCGACAAGCACAGAACACATGGCTCCGCACACCTTTTTTTTTTTGTTAACATTTGTTGGCGTATAATCAAGACTTCCGCATTAAGAGGGTAATTTTTTGTGGTGTTAAAAAACGAGCGACACTCATAACAGAGTAAAGTTGAAATCGTGGCAATGGTAAATTAAATGCCGAATACGTGGTAATTTGTCGATACGTGAATTACACCCTACTCCAGAAACATTTTTTATGTATATTACACCAGTGCTTAAAAAATCAAGGGAGTTTGAGAGCTCAACTATGTGATAGCATTCCTAAATCACACTAGCATGTGGTAACCAATAATTAACTTCACCACAAATATTGCTGATAAAAAATATAAATTGAACAAATTCAAGTTTATGGAAGAATAACAATGAGAAAACAAAATATGTAAGAGTGATACATCCGTGTTTTTTTCAAAGCTAAATACCCTGTCTCACTTTTCAAAGAGAGCTTCTCTCACAATCATGTATACACGTATAACTTCTATATTATACATATTATCTGCCATGTTCTACATTCCGATTCAGATCAATCGAATCGAAATGATTTGATGTTCGTAATTTCGATCCCGATGTAAATGTTTTGTTTTTATATGTTTTGCATTCGAGTTATCAAAATGAAAAGCAAGTGACAAATTACGTTTAAATTATTACTTTTTTTGTTGTCAAATATTTTTTTGGTACAAATTTTTATTATTTTTAGAAGAAATTAAAATACTTTATGAAATGTTTTTTCTCAAAGATTATTCTTAAAAGTTTTGAAAACGACCTGTTCTAGATTTCGACATAACGCATGCACAGTACTCATTCAAAATTCCCTAGTTAGTTTGTTTGAAAGTTTTTGAAAATAAAACAAGAAAAAGTTAACTTCGGTTGCACCGAAATTTATGAATATACCTGTTACACATCATTTGACATGGATAGATCTTCGTATAAAGCATTTGAATTAAATTTTATCTTAAAATAGTAAACAAATTAAAAATATTCTTAAAAATTTAAAAATTCGCGGTCGGATTTGAACCAATTGTAAACTGAAGATTTGGCATGGTATAAGAGATTTGGCATGGTATAAGAAGCATTTGTACCATATTTGAAGCCATTCGCTTTATAAATTCATTTTTTCTTATAAGAACTTGACAAAATGTTGTATTTTTGTATGGGAGCTATACCTAAAAGTGGGCGTGGCACATTGATTTTAACATAGAAAGTACACAGTACCTAGAAAAGCCTAAGTTTAAAATTTCAGCTTAATATCTTTAAAACTGAGCGAATAAATCGCGCAGCAACAAACTGACGTACAGCCGGACAGACAGACGGACATGGCTAAATCGATTCGTCTCATCGAGCTGATCGATAATATATATACTTTATAGGGTCTACGATGCCTCCTTTAATGCGTTACAAACTTTCAAACAAACTGAATATACCTGTTTACACTATGTGTAACAGGTATAAAAAGGAAAAACGTTAACTTCGGTAGAAACGTAGCTCGAATACCCGCAACATTAAACTTTAGTTAGTTCATGTATGATCTTCAGTGACGTACATTATATTCCGCAAAGGGGTTGGGTGTGTAAAACTCAAGTTGGGGCTCAAATTAAAAGCTTTTTTTTAAATTTCTAGGCTTAAATGAAGGTCTGCATGTTTTAGTGGCCCGATCCTTGTCATATCGGTAGTATATTCATAGGATTACAGAAGGAGTGATTTTACCCATATTGGAGTGAATATATTCAAAAATAAGAGCTATTTTCTTTAATATTTTTTGATTTTAATATTGGATGACATAAGAAGTGTTTTTAACCAATTCGTAGTAAATTCATTCATAAATAATAACAACTTTCATACAAAAAAACGAAAAAAGTGGTAAGTTTGTATGGGGGTTATAGCCGGCACCTTGACGGGTGGCCATTTTTGAAATCTAGAATCCCACGAGATGTTGCGAATATTTGTAAACCAGTGTTATATAAAAATGTTCAAAGTGGATTTTATTTAAAAAATCTCTTCACAGATTATTTTATTTTTTCGATTTTTCCCATCTATCAACATTGTAAACTAAGAATTTCGAATAATTTTCCAGGTGTAAGAACTTTTTATTTAAATTTGGTTAAGGCGCACCGTGATACTCGTTGAATAATTTCATAAATGTAGTAGATAGAATTTTGGAAATTTTTCAAATGGAGCCTACTACGCCATGTTAAAAAACAGTATAACTATTAGAAGACATTGTGGATATATATTCTTGATCAGCTTGACGAATTGAGATGATCCAGCTATGTCCGTTGGAGTGTCTGTCTGCCCGTCCGCCTGTCTATCCGTCTGTTATTCGCTCAGTTTTAAAGATATTGGCCTAAAGCTTTTCTATGTCCTGAGTACTTTTTGTGTGGCACGCACACTTTTAGGTATAGCCCCTTTAAAAATATACATTTTGTCTTGTTCTTATACGAAAAAAAATTGATAGGGCTAATGACTTCAAATATGTTACAAATGCTTCTTATATCAAGCAAAATCTTCAGTTTAAAATTGGTTAAGATTGAACCGAAAATTTCTAATTTTTTAAGAACATTTTTAATTTGTTTAGTATTTTACAACGAAGATTTAACGTCAAATGATGTGTGTCAACGTTTTTTCCTTGTTTTTTAAATAAATAACTACAGAATAGTTGGGCGGATTTAATTGAATTTTTCAAAAGAGATTTTATAGTAAATTTACTAAATTCAAGACAAAGTTAGGACTTTTGTATATTTTGACCAAGAACTAGGAAAATCATTAGCTTCGGTGTAAAAGCCTCAAATACTTAATTTACATTAAACTTAGTTTACACTAAAAGGATATGAACGATAAGAATAATTGATCTATGTTGAAACGGAACAAAATTTTATTTTTAAAATAAAATAAAAGTGGATTTTCTGCATTTTTACTGCTAATTATTTCTTCATTTTCAAACCAAATTTAATAAACAATGCCAAGAAGCAATAATTGTTAGGCACTAACCAGAGCCCTTCTTCTGGTTAAGTATTAAAGAAGCGATAAGGTAAAATTGGTGAATGCATTGAATACAGTATTCAACTAGAATGGTGTTTTTTTTTTTGTCATTCAAAAAAGGGTGAATATAGTTTGTGCAACTGTAACAGACAAAAGAAGGAGGAACAGACCCCATAAACTACACATATATATTCTTGATTAGCATCGAAAGATAGATGATCGAAGGGACTCGTGGCTCTTGCAGAGTCAAATTATCCTTTTTAGAAAAAAAATATATAGTTTGCCTAGCTCGTCAAGCTAGTCAGTGACATGTCAGGGCTAGGTCGACTCGGCAACAGCAATTTTTACAATGATTGTCTAACTTGTACGGGCTAATCAATGCCTAGTCAGTGCTATTGCGAAGTGTACCCATTGACTCATGACGAGTCAGTTGTTGTTGGTTACAACTTACCCATAAGCTAGCCAGCCTCAATGTTTTTTCCTGTCCCATCCTGTCCTACACAAGCTGACACTTTCGGCTTTTTAACAACTTGGGCTGCTGCTGACCAGCACTGGGTCGTCTCCGCATCACCCTGTACACGTTAACCAGCACTGGCTCGTCTTTGCATCAACCTTGGACAGTTGCTGACCCCTAATAAAATAAAAACAAATATTACTATTTTTGCGATGATAACATCGTAGCATATGAGCCCGTCTTTAACCAGTGTTAGACAATAATTGTACACATATGTCAGTACTTGACTTACATAAGTATGTCAGCTACTGTCTGACTGACTGTCAGCTACACTCTGTCTAGTCAATGGCTGATTTCGGCTGATGCAGAGTCGACCCAATGGTGATCGAAGCCTGTCTCATGCTGTTGCAGCCGGACCCCTCAATTCTTATTTTTATTACCTAATCTTGGAACCTAAGTTTTGGCATGGATTATGTTAACGATAATCCCAAAAAAATATCCTAATATGACTTAGAAAGAACCATTATTAGGTTTGGTCCCCATACAAACCAAACACAAACTTTTTTAAGTTTTGTTTTTTGCGTTATTTTTAAGCTTTATTTTTAATATTATAAAGAAATAAAGTTTGTAAGTTCGTTTATTGTATGAGGTAATTTTCGAAAAGTTTGTTCACCAACAGATAGAATGGAATTTTAAGATGAACATACGCTGCATTATATTATACCGTAAAATGAAAAGACAATTTTTTCGAAAGCTGATATTTGATGATAGATATTTGAGTGATTTCTATAGAAAAGTTTATGAGCTTGATAGTGCCTACAAAAAAGTCAGAAAGAGCAAATGCCCACCTTTTACATTTAAACCACAAAAACTACTTTTTATATCCGCCACTCTTGGTGTGAACCATTATTTGATGTTTTTCAATAAAATGTTTGTAATACATATCTGTGTTTTCAGGTTAAAATTTGACACATTTGTTTCTTTAATGAACTTTAACGAAATCATATATAGGGTGATTAAATTTCAAGGGCCGATGTTGAATGTGAACCACACCTAAACGTCAAGTTTTTTCCAGCATTTCTTTTGACATTTCTCAACTTCAGACTAACTCAATTTGAACCATGGAAAGATACACAATCGAGCAACGCGTTTAAGTTATTCAGGCCTATTATGAAAATGGGCGTTCAAATCAAAATACATATCACAGCTAACGAAACAATGGCTCTTTTGCGCGAAAAATTTGATGGCCGAATAATCTCACGTCGCGGCGATGTCAACTGGCCGCCAAGATCATGTGATTTGACACCGTTGGACTTCTTTCTTTGGGGTTATTTGAAAGATAAGGTGTACTCCAATTAGCCAACAACAATTCAAGAGCTAAAGGATGAGATAATTCGGCACATTAACGACATTGAACCTCAATTATGCCTCAGCGTCATCGAAAATTTAGACCATCGGATGGACGTCTGCCGCCGAAGCCGTGGCGGCCATTTGGCCGATATTTTGTTCCATACATAATTGAGTCATACCAATATATCATAATAAAAAGAAATGTCAATAATTTCCTAAATAATTCGTGTTTTATTCAAAATCAACATCGGCCCTTGAAATTTAACCACCCTATATAAGCTATTCAAATTGTTTGTTATGTTTTTCCTTGTTTACGAGTATATTAAAAAATAATTAAAATCGTTATTGATGTTTACTGGTAATTTTTTACGTGGTTCCATTTAAGCAATACAAAAACAAATACAATAACTGGGTATTAAGGAGTGGAAAAAGTATGATTTATTGGAAAAAATGGGCGGTGAGAAAAGCTGGTTGGTTTTACAAAAATATTTGAAAACAAGATTTTTCGACCCTCAGCATGATAAAGAAATTCGGCTAATGTTAAATTCAACAAAATTTTTGAATTTTTTATAACATAGATCACTCGTACAATCAATAAATTGGGAATTTTCATATTAGGTGGGGTAAAAAGTAACTTCCTTGGGAAAGAATAATATGAGCTCAATTTTTTATTTATGGGCCAGCCTTTAAGGTTTGGGAAGAGAAAAGAGTTCGAGGGAGCAAAAAACATTGATGTGTTTTTTTTGGTTTTGTGTTTTTGGTCCGGTATGAGCATGCGCCACACCTAGCGGCAGGATTTTTCATATGCAGAATCTCGCCCAAAGTATGTGCGCTCAGTAATATTCTTTGTGGCATCTGCTAGCTCTCGCACTTTCACTTTCCGGTCAGCCATCACCATTTCATGTATTTTTTTTTACATTGTCCTCTGTAACCGCATCGGACGGCCTGCCGCGGCGGACTTCATCGGTAGTGGAGTTGCGGCCACCACGAAACTCCAACTTTTCTTTTGTTTCTTTCGCCGTTTATCATCTCAAAGAATAATGTTTTATGAGTGAACGAAAATCGTTTTTGTCCATACTCAACATGATGGGAAACACGTCAAAAACAAATCAGCTGTCAGAACAAAACAAGGCACCATTACCTGTTTTGCACCTAGTAATTCATATAAGTTGGTTGCAGATAACTTGTAGTCGGTCTAGTCCGACTGCAGCGTTCTTTCTTGATTTAATCTTCTTTAAAAATTAAAAAATAAATGAGTTAAAATCAGCGAAAATAAGGTTGGCTGATATTTTTTTTTAAATTTATTAAAATGATGTCATGTTTACACCTGGCAACCTGACTAGGAACCCAAGAATGTTAACACGGACTTAGAATTGGACTTGTCTGACTTCATTCCGATCTAGTCTCCTTTTTAAAAATTTTAATTTTTGTTTATAATTTTGTAGATTTTAATCTTGGTAGTAGACATGCAACTCTGAGCTTGACTCTTCAATGAAATCCAGTATAGTGTAAACCTGTCATTATAATCAAGTTCACCTGTGGCCAAACAAAGTTTTCACACATTTAAATTTTTCTGGATGATATTGCGGTAAAATTTTTAACCAATTAGGCTCTAATTTTATTTGGTTATGCAAATTTTTTATTGCTATAATCAAAGCAACGTGGAACCCTTCGACATCCAAAGCGGAGTACGCCAAGGCTGCATCCTCTCACCAATTATGTTTCTAACAGTATTAAGGGATGTATTTGTGTCGGCGATACAGCCACTTCTGAACACCGGAATTCGATGGACGATAACTGACAAACTCCAGCACCTCGACTACACTGACCGCCACTGACCTGCCTTATTGCGCATACCATGACGGATTTATCACGAATTTCCTTCTGCGCTTGAGAGGGCATCTTCTTCCACTGTGCTTAAAATCAACAAACGGAAAACACAAGAAAACACGATTTGAGTACAAATCTCATGGTCCGACTGTTGAAATCTATTTTACTTTCAGTGCTACTCTACGGAGGTTGCACTTGGAAGGAAACCACAACTATCACCAACAAACTTCCGAATTCATTCGATGGATAGAATACCAAATGAGGAGGTGTTCAGCAAGGTTAACATCGAACCGCTCTGCAGAATGATAATGCATCAGAAGTGGAGATGGATTGCCCGTGGGCAACATCACACGAAAAGCCATGCAATCGAGTCCCCTTGATGGTGGAGGTCGAAGAAGAGGACGTCCCCGAGAAACTTGGTGGAGAAAAGTTTCAAAGGAGGGACGAAAAGGACTTCAAATGCCAGGGTGGAGTCAACTTGCAGCTCTTGCAGATAACCGGATTAGGTGGAGAGCAGCTATTGACGCCCTATGACCCAATAGGGTTTCAGAAACCGAAGAAGTAGAAGATTCAAGTTTTCAGGTCCTCACCGAATCCGAATTTAACTCAGAATAAAATTGTTCCAGTTAACCATTTCCAGATTCCCTGCAACAAATTACACTTTGCGACAAAAAAACGAAAATTGAGATATACGAGTATCAAAAATCTTAGAGTAGAGTTAGAATTTTCGGGGACCCCCAAAGTCTGGATCTACGGTCAAAAAATTGAGTTTTTCTTTTTTCATTTAGACAGCTATTACTCAGTAAATTACGAACCAATTTTTATTTTTTATCGATTAAGTTGAAAAACTTGGAAACAAAAATTAGGTTTGTCTTGATAATACACACAGATATGATCGGAAATGTCATAATATTGTATATACTTTTCGAAAGGTCTCTAAATAAAAATTAGATCGTAATTTTCTGAGTAATCAGGTTTTTTTTCGTGGGTCCCCAGAACATTCTAAGTATACAGTCTTTTTTTACTCGACCAGGCCTACAACCTTTACTATAAAATTTGGAATTGTTTTTTTTTTTTTGCACAGTGTTATAGTTCATAATAAACCCCTGCACGGATAACCCAAATTGGAATCGAAATGTATCCGACTCCTTTCAGAATCGGTTTCAACTAAGCCGTTTTTTTCTAAACTGAGTCGAAACATTTAACCGAGTCACAACGATTCAGTTTAATTTTTAACCGACTCTCAACGATTCGGTTAATTTCTTAACCAAGAACGACAAGCAAAGCAAAGCAATGGGTGTTATAATGTTTTAATGTAACTTAAACAATTTGCTTAAATATACCCAAACATTGCAACAAATAATACCCCAAATAAATGCATTGAAATAATTGTGCTGCCATATTCATATTCAAGACCACTCAATAGAGTCCAAAATGAAGGGAAAATTGAAGTCTTTTGGAGTCTATTGTATGTCAACACATAAATGTTTACCACAGAATAGCTTTATTGTTAATGTTTCCACCATTATTATTTATTGTTTCCTCCAGCAAACCAGCTACTGCAGTACTCCAACAAGGAAAAAAACAATTGAACATTGGAAAAAAATAATGCAACAGTTTCACCAAATTGAGGAAGACGAAGTGAGCCCAAACGACGAAAATTGTGATCAAAATAGTATTTATGTCAATTTTCGTCTGCAAGGACACCAAAACAAATACTTTTGACGATAAAATAAATGGTGAAGTGCCAGCATATTTGAATTTAAACATAGTTTACAGTGATAAGTTTGACGTTCTAATTTGGTGGAATTTAAACAAAAGTAATTTTCGACTGCTATTCAAAATAAGCTACAAAATCTTGGGGACTCTAGGTAGCAGCGCTCCATCGGAATGAGTGTTTTCCCAAGCTAGGAACTTATTGATGAAAAGAAGGTGTAGTCTAACACATGATACAAATGTAGTGTAAATCTGTCACTTTTCTCTATTTACTCAGTTTCGTACGAATTTTTGCAAGAAGATAGAATATTTTTTGATTTTCTCTTTGGCGTTGTTACTTTTCACTTCGACAAACGCAGCACGACTGCCGTTGTATCCAAAACTGAGAGAAAACAACGACAAACGTTTACTTCGGTGGAACCGTTGCTTAAATACATGTCATACTAATCTTTCAATGGTTATGTGTGATCATCAGCAACCAAGGTGCCACGCCCATTTTTTGGCATAGGCCTCACACAAACTTACCGATTATTTTTGATTTTTTTTAGAATATCTGTATTTTTTGCTTAAAATTTTATACCAATATTGTGTATAAACTTGAGTTGTATCAGACCATTGACCTACTGCCATCCCATCTCGAAGTTCTATCAAAGCCACTGTTGATAAAACATAAACAATTTAAAAATTGGTGTGACGAGTATTTTAGCTTCGGTTCCATCGAAGTAAATGTTATTCCATGTTTTGCTATATCTGTTCGTTTAGTATGAAAAGTGAATCAAACGAATAATATTCTATATACATATGTAGTATATCTTACTATCTTATGTCTTTTTGATTTTAATTTACTCTTGTTGCTGTTTCTCCATATACATATATTATAAATAAATGCTTATATTATAAATAAAAGCTTGGCGGTTCAGTTAATGCAAAGCAATAGCTGAACCGCCTTTTGTCTAAAAAAATAATTGACTTGGATCAATTAGGTTAATAATTAAACCGAATTTATTCCACTCGGTTTAAAATTAAGCGAATGAGTTTTTACTCGGTTTTGAAATGAATCGTTTTTTTCGACTCTGTTAAAGAATGCACTGAATCCCATCGACACGACCGGTTCAGTTTTAATCGATTTTGAAATGAATCGGATAGATACTGATGTTGTTCAGTGATACTTCTAATTTTCTACTTATCCGAAGCATGACTCTAGTTTTCAAGTCCCTATTGATGAAGATGTCCATCAGTTCTGCACTTTAGTTTACCGTAGAGACTGTTTTTTTTTTCATCCGTCTAAGTTTGTTCGTTTTTGGGTTTACTATTAAGCTTCTTTGGCTTTATATTAATGTAACTTTGAAATAAGTTATTAATAATGGGGGTAGGTTAGTATTAATAAAAATAAGTGACATTCACCCAACAATTAAACTTTTTGTCGTTCATTTAATCTTTTCATAGTTTTCGTAAAAAAAACGGTACTGTGTTTTTCTAGTCTAGTGCGTAAGTGTATTTTTTACTATTAGTTTTTTTTTTTTGACAGTTGTCAAACGTTTTTTAAAGTCTTTGGTTTAACTCAAAATATTGTGACAACCAATCAGTTATGGCAGTCCCATCTGTAGGGCAATTGGTGATGAAATCGTTACATTAACAATAGATGTTACCCTTTTACAACAAATGAAATTGAGCAAAGATTACAAAGTACTTTCAAGTTAAAACGCAAATTAATAGATCAAAAAACACAAATTGAAAATAACCATCTGTCAATATTCACGACACCACCTGCCTTCGTCGCTTCACCTCAGCGAATATATAGTACTCCATGACCTTCTGTTGATTTTTGTTTTTAAAGTGTCTTTAATCTAGAACACTCAGTGACAGAAATATATAAACATTAGTATTTTTTGATTTCCTTTGAATAAATTTTTATCCACATGCAATGTTACGGCTTTTAGTTTTGCATGCGTGTATATAATTATGTGCACATTGCACTTGTATCTTTTTGGTTGTTACCCATTTAGCACCCTGTCTGCATGAGCTATAAAGTTGTCATCATTCTGAGCAGTCGCGCCCCTTTTTTTGCCTGGCTGCATTCCTATTCGAAAAGGGCCACACTTTAAAGTTTTGTGTTGTTATTGTAATCCCTAAATTGTGCTATTACACCCCCAATTAGCTGCAAATTAGCAACTCGAATAAATTGAAATTTTCAGTTTAATGTTTGCCTAATCGTTTGTTTGAGTGTTTGCCCGAATATATAAATAAATGTGTATTGCTTTGCGGTATTTTATGTAAATTTGGGTTAAATTTCTTTATGATTATAGTCTATCTATATATAAAATCTTAGTATTAAGTGACTGACTTACTCACTATTTACTTTACCGATCCATTGCTTTACTCTTTACGAGTATAATGCATTAAAGATTTATGAAGTTTTTGACACTATTTCATACCTCGAAAAGAGATTTTTTTATGATTAAATTTTGGCTATGTTGGAAGAAAGATCGGAATGAGCATATTTCTAGTTTTCCCTACATACGGTGCCAAAGTTTATTAATGCAGATAATACAATACAATATTTATGGATGAAGTGCCGGGTTTAAATTGGTTGCATTTAATATTTTAATCACGCATTTTAAAGAAGAGGTACAATATGTGCTTCACTATCGTAGAGAACCAATGCTCTTCTAAATGATATTATAATTTTTATTGCTGTGGGTGTATATTTATGGATCTATGGATCCCAAAATCCGAACTGATATCCAATTTGTAAGTATTATATTATTTTTAAAGGACTGGTAATTTGTTTGTTCATTAGCTTCGGTGTTGCCTGACAAAAATTTGCTTTATCTTAACCTTAACTTGAAATTTAAAAGAAATAGAAAGCTTTGTTCGGTTTACAAAGGGTTCGAGGATAAGCTACAGCAGTTAACATACTTACGAGTATGTTATTTACTTTTAACTTTAAAGATAAATTATTATTAAATAAACATGGGGGAATCCGAAGCTCAATTATCTTTCACTCGAATCTTTGAATAGTTTGTGTATGATAATCAGCTGCCTAGCTAAATTTGTGGGTGGTTATAAACCATGTTTAGACTCAATATAGTGGTGAAATTTTAAGGTAAAAATAAAGATATAACAATAATTTTCTTGAAAGGAAAGTAATAATTCACTTGAGGAAACCTCCTTAAGTTGCGTAAACCTTCTCCATAGGTTTGTCCATATCAATTACGCAGAAAATCCATGCCTTATCTTTGAGGTGAGCCAACGAGTTGAATTGTATATTTTTTTGTATAAACTAACTATTTTAGTTAGTATTCCCCAAATATTCTATATGGAATTTATGTCCAGAGAAAATGGAGGTCATGGAAAAAAATAAATGTTTTTTTTTTGGCAAAACACAAGTTGTTGTATAGCGGCTAATGTGAACCCTAGCATTATCATGTTAAAAAATTCACTTGTAAAATTATTGATTTCTATCAAAAAATTTTATTTTTTTTTTTTTTTAATAATATATTTATGTTGAGCATTTCACTGAAGAAACTTTACTCGATTTATTTCATCAAAGACTGATGGCATATCTAAGTCGTTGCTAATGACCGTGTTATGAACAAAACACGGGGCATTACAGATACATCGTAAAGTCATATTTTGCATTCTTTGTACACACTCAATATGGGTTTTCGAGGCAGTGCCCCACAGTTATATCCCATATCTCCACGATGGCATAATAACCATTTTATAGAAAAGCATCTTATTGCTAAGCCGTAGTTTACTGGCTGGACGTAAAAGCCAGTTCAGATTTTTTAGTTTCGCTCGACAAGTTCCAGTTATCATAGATATGTGATTGCGCCAAGTTAGCCGTTTATCTAATACCATTCCCAAATATTTGACGAAGTTAACTTGAGGGATATTTACATTGTTTAGTGTGATTGCAGGGCAAAAGCCTCTTTTCAGCGTGAAAGTTCAGTGTACAGATTTTGAGCTGTTTATTTTAATGATCCAACTATTAGCCCAACAAAGGAAAAGGTCCAAAAACTCTTGAAGGTGTTCTGAAGCTTCAACAGGGCATCTTGAATTCGCCATAATTACCGTATCGTCAGCGTATGTAGCCAACAACATATGATCGCCCACCGGTTTAGGCATGTCTGCAGTATATAGAGAGTAAAGAGTTGGGCTCAGTACACTACCTTGAGGTACTCCAGCACGTATTGGCCGTATCGTCGAGTTAACATCCTTTACTGCCATCTGGAAACACCGACCGGATAAGAAAGACTTTACGACGAGAAAATGAGCTGTAGGTAAGTACGTCCTGATTTTTTGCAACAATCCTTCATCCACACGCGGTCAAACGCCTGCTGCACGTCCAAGAAAACAGCGGAACTGTAACGCTTCTCTTCATAAGCGTCTAGGATGTGGTGTACAACTCTATGGACTTGTTCTGGAGTGCCATGTTGGTGCCTGAATCCAAACTGGAATGCAGGAATAATACTTCGCTCAATTAATATAACGAGAATTCTCTCTAAAAATATTCTTTCAAATATTTTTGAAAATGTAGGCAGTAAACTTATAGGTCTATATGAATCAACTTGACCTTCAGGCTTGCCCGACTTTAGTAACATTGTTATTATAGCATATTTCCATTGAGATGGAAAATGACCAATTCTCAGTATGGCGTTAAATAACATTACTAGGAAAAGTATTCCTTGTAATGGCAGTGCCTTGATAGTCCTATTGTCAATGCCGTCGTAACCTGGAGATTTCCGCGGTTTTAGCGCCTTAATTTGCTGGTTAACTTCCTCGATTGTGACATGTCTAATATTTTCGGTGTGTGAGCAGGGAAGTGATAGCTGTTCCAATGTGGAGCATACATCTGAATGTAAAGCCAAATCTAATGGTTTGAAACGATTTTCCAGATCATCTGCAAATGTTTCGGCCTTCTCCTCCACGAGCGAAGTGTTACGCAATGGCTGTCTCTTTATTTTGCTTGTGAATCTCCACATGTTGTAACCGTATGGCTTGACTGGGTCTGCATTGCGGAGCATATTATCAAAAAAGTCGCTTTTAGCTTTGAACAACACTTTTCGCAAAACAGCTGCAGCCCTTTTCCAAGCTCTCTTATCCAGTTCATCTCAGGTTCGCATATACCGTCGCCTTAGTCTGCGCTTAAGCCTCACAAGTTCAAGAATCTCATGTGTTAAAAGTGGCTGGTGTTGTGTATTTGGGCGAGGCTGGCGTTGTTCAAAAGTTGCAAAGTCCGCAGCTTCATAGATATTGCGTAGAATCAGTTCAACAGCGTCATCAATGTCTTCAGCACTTTCAATCTCCATGTTAAGATTTACAAGCTGCCCTAATCTTAATTTGCATAAGATGGCAATAGTTTTGGTTTGACATGCAAACATTGTGCGCCGACAGTAAAATCAATTATCAATGGGATATGACCTGAGCTTAGTTCTGCCATGCTAGTGATAGCCAAGCTAGATGATGAAATCCCTGCATAAATTGCAAAATCGATTGCCCTGGGAGTTCTGTTGCTATATGGAAAGTGTGTAGGCGAACCAGAGGCCAATGTCTGCATATTTGAATTCGCCACGAAATCAAATAAAGTGTTTCCTCTTGAGCAGGCACGGCTAGCTCCCCAATCCAACAATCAAAAATCTTGTTTCGTCAAAAATATCTTTAAATTCAGTCGATCTCCATACAAAATTTGGTGGGCAGTAAATTGACGCCAATACAATGTCTCCACGATCCGTGTTCACTTTAACCCCAACACATTGAAAGGAAGGATAGCGCGCAGTGTAAACTGGAAAGTGGTTTATGTTAGATTTTATGAGAATCGCAGCTCCACCAGTACTTCTATCGTCTGGATGATTGGCAGAATATATTTCAAAGCCTATCATTTTATAGTAGGATCTGGATGTAAAATGAGTTTCGCTGAGTAACATCACATTAATACCATGTGTTTGGATGAACACCTCAAGTTCATTGGCATGGTGCACAAGACCATCAGCATTCCAGACTCCTATACGTAGATTCTTTTTTTCGCCACCAGGGCAGAAAGAATGGATATAAGCTGCATTTGCATGTTCATCAATTTAGCGAGCATATTATTTGTTTGACTCTGCAACTCAGTAAACTTATCAAACTTTTTGGAGATTAAGTGATACATTTCGTCCACACCATAAGCAGTATTATTTGGATATGCTGCGTTTTCTTGTTGTTGTGAGGAACGTAGCCGGTGTTGTTGCAATGCAGGGAAATCACTGGCCACATAGGCATAAGAATGAGATGAGCTTTTTGCTGGTATGACTCTTGTATATTGTGATGTGCAGCAGCAGTAATATGTTTGTTTGGTTGTGGAATTTTTGATACACGCTTCTCCATTAAGTGTTTATATACGGCACATCCCTTGTAATTGGCCGTATGCTCATCATTGCACAGGGCACATTTTGCCGGAGATGTTGCTGGTTTATCACACTTTCCCGTTTCATGATTTTTACCACATTTTACACATCTATATTGCTTTTTGCAGTATTTCTGTGTATGACCATACTCCTGGCATCTATGGCATTGCGGAAGGTCCACACGACGGCGAGGAGATTCAACCTTCACAATCTGCTGACAAAACTTTTTTATTTCATAGATTTCCTTATTATTTGAACGTGGCTCAAGTTCTACGAAAAACATGTCCATTTAGACTCCATTTTTTCGGTTTTTCGGATTGTGCAAATTTCGCAAAGTATGGCCTAGACCAGCAAGCTGGTTTATTATTTCTTCTGATTGTGTGGAAGAGCTTAGACCCCTAATTACCACTCGGTAAGCACGCTCCTGTTTTAATTGGTAAGAATGAAAAGGTATGTTTTCCTCTTCGAAATATCGAATAATGTATCGATATGCATTCACTGTTGTAGCTGTTAACGCCAATTTTGAATTCGTGGTGTTTTTATTTTTCCTTAAAATTGCGCTCTGACTTTGCCGATCGTCTTGCTCTCCTGCCTCTCTTTGGTTGTTAAGATTGAGTTAATTTTGTATTGAGTTAGTATAAATTGATAACTCCCCGCGTACGCAACTGCACCCACCAACGTAAACGTTTTTTAATTAAAGTTTAATATAATTGTATATTTTATTCAAAGTGGAATAAAGTTCGAGTTTTGTGCACTCGGTTTTTTTAATTTATAAAATCGGAACGCGTTTTTATTGTTGAGGTGCATCGAGCTAGTGTTTCTTTGCAGGTTTCATCAATAGCCACCCCCAACTGTATGCGCCGGCAACTCTCTGACAAGGAGTGTCAGAAATATTTGGTCCTTCGAGCCGGATCTGCGTACAGAGCGTTGTGCGATTTAAAGAATTTTAAAGCGAGTATTGGCTTCCCAATTACATATCTGTTTTTGTGCATAAGGTGCGTACGATTTGTTTCAATTAAATCAAAAAGTTCTCAAATTTCTTGCGTACATTATCGTTTCATTTTCGTTTTGCCATCTCCTAATTTGCCTCTCCGCTTTTGAGTGTTTTCTCTCTGAGTGTTTTATTATTTTTCTAACTCTAACTCCGCGGTTGTAACAACTGGCCCGGTTTTGTCCGTCGCGATCTTTTAAATTTTTCGATCGGTGGACAGACAAACAATTTATTGAAGTCAGTTCTGTGCATCTGAGAACTGAATAAATTTTAGCATTTATTTATTTTCTCTTTTCTGAAATTTTGGGACCCAATTGGAACATATTTTTTGGAGAAATATTTCAAGTTGTCCTCGAACGTGCACCCCTCTTTTTTTATTTTTGTTAGATTTTAATTTTATTTATAGCGGACAACAACAACTCCCAAGTAATTGTAGCGAAGAAGCTGCACACAATAGCAACAACAATTGCAATTTGAAGAAAACAGTAATTTTAACATTTGAAAGCAAACAGGGTGCCGCAAAAGTTTAGGCTTAAATTTGTAAAATATTTTTGCTTAATATTTTAATTAAATTTCAATTTCTAATTATTTAAATCTCTTAGGAATTTGAAACAATTAAATTGTGTTTTAATTGGTATGCTAAATTTAGTTTTTTATTGAGATTTAGGCGTTTGCAGCTATATATTTTTTATTAGTCTTCAAATATATTTTGTGGTAAACTGGGTGTTAGTTTAATAAAATTTGAAAGCTTATTTTCCCTAGATTTTCATTTTACAACTTTTGAAAAAGTAACTTTTTTAACATTGTTTTGTTTTTCCGAATATTTAATTGAATTCTGAGATTTACTTTATAACTTTTCTTGCGTGTTTATTTGGGTGGTCATTTATTTGAGTGTGACCAGAATAATGGCGGTAAACAAATTTAACCATTTCGCTGATGAGCTGTTGCGTTTTGAGTCGCAATATAGGGCGACTAAGCCAGAAGACCAGTCAACATTTACGATAGGTATATACAGGGAAGAGTTAAAGAGTCTGTGGCGTTCGGTGAAAGGGGCCTATGATACCTTATTGTGCGATCCTCCAAATGATTTAGACATTGATCTGATTAAAACTAGGCAAGCGGTTTGTTTTGGTGCATATGTGTCTTGTGGTTCTCTTTTGGACATGACGTGTGAACTGGTAGGCGACAAAGCTGAATCTTCAAAATCTTGTGGTAGCGAAGAGACCCCAATAGTGTCACATAACATTTCTCTACCCCCATGTGACACAGACTTGTTTTATGGTGATTATAGTTCATGGCCAAGTTTTCGTGACATGTTCACGGCCATCTATAAGTCTAATACTAGACTACAACCAGTGGAAAAGTTGTATCACCTGAAACAGAAAACTCGTGGTGAAGCTCGTGAAATTGTCAATAGATCTCCGCTGACCAATAATGGTTTCGAATTGGCTTGGCAGAATCTAAATGACAGATACGAGAATAAACGTGTTTTAGTGAATAGTCAGCTCAAAGCATTGTTTAATTTAGAGCCTGTAGCTGAAGAGGATGGCGCGGCCATTAAAAAGCTACAGCGGGAAATTAACAATGCCATTTCAAGTTTGGAAGCTAATAGCATTAGTATAGAGAACTGGGATGCTATTTTAGTGTTTTTGTGCTCCACTCACCTTCCAGATGCTACCCTAACTTTATGGGAGCAATCTATTGTTAACAAAAGAGCAATCCCGAATTGGAAAGAGATGGACACATTTTTAACGAGCAGGTTTCAGACGCTCGAAACAGTTTCTAGTCTTCGCAGTTTTTCGAAACCGAGCTCTTCAAAATCTTCATTTGAATTCACCCACAAACCAAAGCGTACTTTTTTAAATAATTCAATGAGTCAGTGTCAAATGTGTGGCTCTCCCGAGCATGTTTTAAGCATGTGCTCCAGATTTTAAGATCTCAATCCTAGACAAGTTATCCTAAGAGTTTGCACAAGTGTTCTAAGTGCCTCAAGCCTCATCATACTCTGCTTCACGGGAACACAGCAGTCAATGTTCCAATTTCTAACCCCGTTACTTTGTCTGCAGGTTCAAGTTTATCTCCAAATGCCCCTCATTTTGAACCAGCAACAAGCAGTAATGTTTTACAGACTTTTTGTGCGCAAGTTTCGCATAATGTCTTGCAAAAACCAAAAGTTTTGCGTAAGCCAAACTTTGGCAAAACCAATAAAAGAAGGAAGAAGAAACAAAACCGGTTAAGTGTAGACTCAGAAAAAGGGCTTTCGGTAAAATGTGTTGAAAATCCACTCAGAAATATTTGTAAAATAAGAGAAATAAAAGACCCCCAAGCGAATATAGAGGTTGGAGATGATTTGGCAATTCGGAAAGATTACCCCCCAATTGAATGGCGACAAAGCCAGATTCACAATGTGTACGCAAGTAGAGACAAAAAGCTGCAATTTGAAAATGTTCGTAACGGACGTGGAGTCGATCCACGTCAATTTCCCGCTTCTTAAGTTTTATTTGCCGATACTCTTCTCGGATAAACTTTGTGCGTTTGCCCCGATGGCCTATTTTTTTTTCGAGCTGGTCATCTGTTCCGAGAGAGTAAAGCGCAGAGCAAAGTGAAGCCAAATGACTTTCTGGCTCCACTAATAAAATTTTTTCGTGTACGAGAGGTGCTGAGACGACGTCAACGATTTTGACGACAAGATACGCTACCATCGCTCCTCACCTGTCTCACCCACGGTCCTGTTTTTGACCATTGTGGGGGATCGGCGAGTGGTATCACCCTGTTTAGAGATCGATGAAGCGGTAATATTATCTTGGTGTCAACACGTTTTATAAAAACTTGGCAAGACGTGCTTAAATATTAAAGAGCAGAAAAGGAGAGGAGCTGGATGTTGGTGCCACATTCGTGATACGGTGCCTATGAGACGCCTTCTGTCCACGGCACTGGCCCGGAATCGTTCCCCAGCAAACAAATCGGCTTAGGCTGATTTGTACGCTTGTGGTTCTTTTGAACGACCGGAGAGTGTTGGTACGGCATCGCTCCCCCACTATGGAACATTTTTCCCAAACTTTACGAAATGCGAGATTTCGCCCTTTTCAAGAAAAGTGGAGTTGGGAATATGCCGACCCCACCAAGCCCACTCCATCTTCTGTGAGTGTGTGGCACAGCCCTTCAGCCTTTAAAAATCGGGATTTTGTGGCTATTAGTGCAAACCGTTTTTTTTGCGTGTGGCCCGGCCCAGATATAAAGGTTGAAGCGCGGGTCGTGAAAAACGCGCTGCCGTCCGATAGAGTGCCGTTCTATGGAGTGCCGTTGATGGAGAGTAAAGTGGTGTGCAGTTAGCGTTTTTTAGTAAAATATTTTGTTTGTTTAAATTTGGTTTATTGAAATTGTTAACTAATTGTTTTGATTTGAATGCAAAATTAAAGTTAAGTTTTTTGCAGTGATGCTGCAAGGCGGGCGGTAATGTTAACGCCAATTTTGAATTCGTGGTGTTTTTATTTTTCCCCAAAATTGCGCTCTGACTTTGCCGATCGTCTTGCTCTCCTGCCTCTCTTTGGTTGTTAAGATTGAGTTAATTTTGTATTGAGTTAGTATAAATTGATAACTCCCCGCGTACGCAACTGCACCCACCAACGTAAACGTTTTTTAATTAAAGTTTAATATAATTGTATATTTTATTCAAAGTGGAATAAAGTTCGAGTTTTGTGCACTCGGTTTTTTTAATTTATAAAATCGGAACGCGTTTTTATTGTTGAGGTGCATCGAGCTAGTGTTTCTTTGCAGGTTTCATCAATAGCCACCCGCAACTGTATGCGCCGGCAACTCTCTGACAAGGAGTGTCAGAAACAGTAGCCATCAATTTTTTTCAAATTTATACAATAAATTTGTGTTTAATTTAATTTTAGGAGGAATCAGTGAAATAGTAGTAATGCCGAATGAGGCTTAATAAAAACAAGAAATAGCTTAAACTGGAACCGAAACTTCAACACCCAATCCCCCTTTGCGTAACGGGTATGAAAATACACCACAAATAAGATAAGCTAGTGCTTTAAAACAATAAGAGTAAATGCAATACTTTTCGCTACTGGATTCTTTATATAAATGATGTGATATATCAATAAAAATGTATTGAAGCGTAGACCATAAATATGTGGCACTTATTGCACTTGTTAATACAGCGTTCCCTTAAAAAGTTATGGCAATTCAATTTCTATTTTCAATTCTTATAATAAAAATTGAAAAATACCTTGTAACAAAAATTTAGATAATAGTTTAATTTTAATTTAAAAATAACGAACTTTAAGAAAAGCGCCCTCTGCGTAAGTAAACATGCAACATCATCAGCTGATAACTTTAAGTATAAGCGCGCACATCAGCTGATAAAATTCAAATGTAACGATCATTTGGTCGCTTTTTTATCTTTTACAAAAACAAAACTAGCTACGAAAATTAGTATAAAAGGGAAGCCAACTGCTGAGTAAAGTCAGTCGTCTGATGAACGCCAACGGGGTAAGTTCATCTGCCTCGTATGCCAAGTGCATACTTGTAGGCAATATTGGACTCTTGAGTCTGGACACATAAGTGCCCAACTCAATTGAGGCCAATAGAACGATGCACCAGGCCACGATAGTGGACGATGTTGGTTCGATAGTGCTAGAACACACGCGTGGTTGCAGGAAAAGACGCGATAGTGGACAGCCTGCACCTCAATGCGCCCTTTTGTAGCATGCACCGCCATCACGTAGCCGCGATAGTGGCTCGTGTGGACATCAATGGCGGGCATCAAATGAATTGCTGACCATTGTAGATGGCCACCATGTAGCCGCGATGGTGGCTAGTGTGGACACCAATGGCAAGCAGTGTATAAATTGCTAGCTTTATAGGATGTACTACCAGGTATGGGACACTAAAAAGCCGCGATAGTGGCCGGTGTGGTCATTCCTGGTGGGCATCACAAGTATTTTCGTATCTTCCTAATGTATTGTTGTTATTTCTTTTATTTTATTTTTTTTTATATGTATATCTTTCAACTTGATTGATTAAATACACGCTACAATTGGCGCCCACGATACAACCTTTTATTTTCAATAATAATTTAAAAATAAAAATTAACGAACAATTTTTTATTTAAAAATTTAAACTATTTTGTAATTAAGATAATCAAATAACACTTACTCTACAGTTAAAAAAAAATTGAAATAAAATTTGTCCTTTTAAAGGCATCCTTACACAAAAAAAGGGTATCTCCGCTCACTTTTCGGGCTCCATTTTTATACCCGTCACACACAGTGTGGAGGGTATTATCATTTAGTAAGAAAGTTTGTAACGCATTAAAGGAGCTTGACGAGACGAGTCGATCTAGCCATGTCCGTCTGTCTGTCTGTATGTATGCGTTTCATTCGCTCAGTTTTAAAGATATTGACCTGAAACTCGGAACTTAAGCTTTTCTTAGTCCTAAGCAGTTCAAGTGTTAAAATCAAAGTGCCACGCCCATTTTAAGGTATCGCCCCCATACAAACTAGCCGTTTTTTCTGATTTTTTCTATGAAAATAGCTATTATTTATGAATGTGGTCACTCCAAAATGGGTAAAAATACTTCTGTCATCTAATGTTAAATCCAGGCTGCCACGCCCATTTTTAGATATAGCCCCCATAGAAACTTACTGCACATTTTCGATTTTTATATGAAAATAGCTATTAATAATGAATGTAGTCACTCCAAGTTAAGTAAAAATACTTCTAATGTCATCCAACGTCAAATCCAAGCTTCCACGCCCATTTTTAGATATAGCCCCCATACAAATTTACCGCCCATTTTCGATTTTTTTTATAAAAATAGGTATTATTTATGAGAATATTCACTCAAATTTGGGAAAAACCACTTCTAATGACATCCAATGACAAAACCAAGGTGCCACGCCCATTTTTAGCCATAGTCCCAATACAAACTTATCGATTATTTTCCAACATTTGTATGAAAAAGTAATTATTTTCGAGCTCGATGAGACGAATCGATTTAGCCTTGTCCGTCTGTCTGTTTATTTTAACACGATTTACTCTGAGACTACTGGCGATACTTAGCTGAAATTTGAAACTTAAGCTTTTCCCGACAACGACCAGGTCAAGTTTGAATATAAAAGTGTCACACACATTTTTAGGTATAGCGCCATATAAACTTACCGTTTTTTTCGATTTTTTTGTATGAAAATAGTTATAGTTTATGCATATATTCACTCCGAATTGGGCAAAAAAAAAATTGAAATGACATGCAATGTCAAATCAAATGTGCCACACCCATTTGTAGGCATTGCCCCCATACAAAATGACCGCCCATTTTCGAATTTTTGTATGAAAATGGTTAATATTTAGGAATGTATTCATTCCAAATTGCCTAAAAACACATGTAATATCATCAAATATCAAAATTAAGGTGCCACGCCTATTTTTAGGTAAAGTCTCCATACAAACTTACCGCACATTTTCGAATTTTTGTGCAAAAATGGTTATTTTTTAGTAATGTATTGACTCCAAATTGTGTAAAAACACTTTTAGTGTCATTCAATACTAAATCAAAGGTGCCACGCCCATTTTTTGGCATAGGCCCCACACAACGTGACTTGTATCAGACCATTGACACCGTCCAATCCCTTCTCGAAGTTCTATTTAAGCCACTGATGATATCACATTAACAATTTAAAAATACGTGTGACGGGTATATAAGCTTCGGTTCCACCGAAGTTTACGTTTTTCCTTGTTTTAAATAACTTCGGACTTCATTTGACCAATATATATGCAACTGTATAATCAAAATTACAACTTATGGGAAAAATTTAAACTTATGATTTAAATATTCGGCCAGATTAGGTCCATTGTGATATACCATATGATCTCCTTTTTTTATTCTTCTTACTCAAAGCAGCTCGATTATCTTATATACTGTACTAATGCACTCATCTTGATAGAAGTAATTTCCACCAGTCTCCTCCTCTACCCTGTTTTTATAGCTTCTGCAAAAATCATTGGGTCCTACCCCTAGTCGAGCAGTGTGTCTTCCAACCATGCAGTGTCCTGTGAGAGCACCTGCCAACATAGATAAAGCATGTCTGAGTTGGGCTGATCGCTTAGTACTGCATTCTGTGAGTTTAGATATATTGCATTTGTGATTTGTGGTCCATCGAATCTCTGCTAGCTTGGCTATTTCATGGTTCACTCGCACTTCAGAGTGGCCATAAGAATTCCAGTCAAACTCCTTCCGGGAGTATCAACTGAGTTAGTACTTCTCTGGCGAACCTATCTGCTTCGCTATTACCTAGAATGTCTCGGAGTCCTGGAACCCATGTGAGGTAAATATCCCACTGATCGGCCATCAAGTTAGGAGATATGCTGCACTGGGAGGTTGTTTTTGATGAGTTTTCACAGAAATGCAGTTTGACTATATGAGAAAATGTATACTTTTTGTCTACTATCTGAGTGGTGTCCTAGATAACGCATGGCTTCATATATAGCGATTATTTCAGCTTAAAAGACGCTGCAGAGGTCGAAAAGTCCAAAGTTTCTCCAATCTTTAGGTTCGGGTAAAAGATACGTTGGTATTATAATGGGGAACGTTTTCGCATTGTGGTCTCTTTTGGATAAATATCTTGTAATTATTTATCGAGTGACCCTGATCCAGTCAATCAGGCCGAATATCGGTAGCTCTGGCGCTCTGAACGTCCTTTGCGAAAATTAAATTTGTGCAACTGTTCGGAATCAGCTCCTTGACACGTTTTTTGTATCCATCGAAAAAGTAGCCCCCATGTGTCGAATTGCTCCCTGTTCATTTGAATTAGGACTACTTGCTAAGGCTTTATGTGTATATTTTCTTTTTAAATTTTGTCTCTTTTAACTTTCAAATTACCGTAATGTACCTGTTGACACTATATGTAACGGGCATAAAAAATGGGTAAAAAGAAAATAGGCGAGCGAAAGAAATAGCTTAATTAAATAATGACCGATGGTTTTCACTATGGTAAAATAATAGAAGGTACTGCCTGAAGTGGCTATGCTAACGCCTATTACTTATTTAATCCTCACTAACTATCTCTTTTATTAACACGAACAAAGCACAAGTTACTTATTTGCTAAAGTGACAGTACCTTGTATGAGGGTTGCTATTTATATATCGGGAATAGCAAATATTAACAAAAAATTGTAAATGAAAATAGCCTTGTCATGGTGGAATTATTTAAAGTTGGTGTTTTCGCTCTCTTTTGCGAAATAGTTTTAGGTCGATTCAGTGCAGCTAGCTAAAATTTGTTGCAGACAAGAGGGCCGATCAAGCAAATACTCCATTTTTAGGTAATTTCACCATGCACTTTATTGAACACTTTTACATTCGTTCAAACCATTGTCATTACAGTTTCTCCATTTCTTTTGGGACACCTCCAAAACATGGTATTTGAACGCTTGAGCTAGTTTTTCGGCGCTCGCAAATCGTTGAGCACGCAGTTTTTTCTTGATGTGAGTGAATAAAAAGATGTCATTGGGTGCCAATTCAGAATCAGTACGGTACGTCCGATGAGTCATCAATTCAATACTTTGTCTGATCAAGAATTCACCTATTTGATGAGATGTGTGAGAGCTCGCATTGTCATAAAGCAATAATGATTTGTCTTCGGTGGATGGTTTTGCAAATTTCACGGAAGGCAGGAATGCAAGAAAAAGATCGTGTAGCACTCAGAATTTATTGTCCTACGTTGCTAAAGTGGAACAGCGGCCACATGACCCATTCGCCTAAAGAAACAGGCGACCATTTGCTTCGCTGTGCTTCGTGCGCTCCAACTTTCGTTGGACCTGGCTCATCTTGGAACACCCACACGATTCATTACACAAGATTTTGAGGCACCACGGTCTAATTTTTAAGCATTTCCGTACACCAATCGATGCGAGCCTTTTTTGATTGATTATTTATTTGTGGGGTAAACAACGAGAACCAATTTTTTTTTTTTCAACTATAAATTAAAAACAAGGAACTGAATGGAACTGAAGTTTAAATACCCATCCCACGATTTTTTATCAGTAGCTTAGATAGAACTTTTGGATGGATGATGATCGATGATCAAAGTCTATACACAATATTGATATCATATATTAAAGTAAAAATGCATAATTTGCTTGAAAATGTCAAAAATGGGAGGTGATATATGTTATATCATATTAGTGCTCTATGCATAGGAAATTGGCGTGGCACTTTTATTTTCAAACTTGCCCTAGTCGTTGCCGAGAAAAGCTTAAGTTTAAATTTTTATGTAAATATCTTCAAAACTAAGCGAAAGAATCGCAGATCGGCAAACAGACGGCCAGAGAGACGAAAATGGCTAGAGCGAGTCATCTCATCGAACTGATAAAGAATATAAATACACGAGTAAATATTTTCTTCCAATATATTTTTTTTAAATTGGTACAACTGCTGCAGAAATGTAGAAAAGAAGGCTTACGGGGACCTAGCTTTACCAAAATATAAATTGTTAAAAGAAGGTCGACTATCGACCTCAACGAGCGATGGTCACATTCAAAAAGTAAAAGAATTAGTGCTTGCACACCGTCGATTAACTATAAGAGACATTGCTGATGAAATTGGCCTATCAAAAGGATCAATTAATACCATTTTTAAAAATGCTTTTGGCCTCAAACGTGTCGAATCTCGATTGGTACCAAAAATGAGGAATTTTCTTGAAAAACAGCCTCTTTTCTTTGTGACTTTTTCGCCAAAAGTGCAACCAATATCGTTTCGCAACTGCTTATTCACCTGATTTGGCTCTGTGTGACTTCTGGCTATTTCCAAAACTCAAAACACCACTCCGAGGAAACCGTTTCGAGTCGATTGAAGACATTCTACGTGAACCGGCGCACTCTGAAGGCTATACCAGAAGAAGACATATTGGCATGCTTCGAGGACTAGAAGTAGCGGTGTGATAAAGTTTATTATATCGGGAGGCGACTATTTTGAAGAGGAAGAAATTGATGAGGAAGAAAAAATAAAGGCTTTACGGTTTATAAAACTATTTCCGACTGATCTTGCGCTAGTTTTATATTTGTGCTTCGTAGTTTGCTGCATGCCTTTTATTTCTTGTTGTTTTATTTGTTAGTATTGTAAGTTAACAATAAGTGCTAAATAACGTTGTTATTAAAATTAATCATTATTTGTAAGTTATTAGTCGTGCAATAACAACAACTTTATTAAACACTAAATATAAACTTAGATACATACATTTATGCATACATGTACACATGGCATTTTGTGCGTTCAAAATGTACTTTTTTCAAACATCGCTTTCTTCGTTTCAGTAGTTCCAAAAGTTCCAATCATCCATTGTTTTTATACGAGGACGAGACATTGACATTCTTTTGGAAGTAAACGTTTCCGTACTTAGTAAAACACTCGCTTTCTAAATTCCAATTTAGAAGCTTGAAGAAGAAAGGAAGCATAAGTCGTAAAAAGGGGATATTCTTGTTCGTAGAGCTTCGTTTTCTTTCTTCTTCAAGCTTCTAAATTAGATTTTTGGAAGCGAGCGTTTTACTAGGTACGGAAACGTTTACTTTTCAAATAACACACCTGAAATGCGAGAAATAGAACCAATTAATATTTTTTTTTCTTTTTATAAAAATTAATTATTATTTATAAATTATTTATAAATACATATATGTATTAACATACTTTTTTATATCTTAAAATGCGTTGACAACTATTGTTGTTTTTTTAATATTTACAAATTAAACAAACTGGATAGATCTGATGTTTGCCAGCAGCTGTCTTTGACTGTTGCTGTTTTCGGTTTTAGAGCGTCGCGACGCCTAATGAAAAAGCTGTATGAACATAGTGCGTATTATAAAGCAAAATATTTTCAGCGAATGAAAATTGCGAACTTTGTGAGGTTGTTGTAATTTACGATTGGCCAAAAAAAATACATGCAAATTTAGTGATTTCCGCAGTGATATTTTCCGTGATAATGATTTTTACCCTTCTCAAAACTGAAAAAAATCACTAATTCACGATTCCACGCAAATAAAACTAAATTTTTCACGCAACTAAATTATGTAGCATTCAATGGCAGTAAAATGACATTCAACTGAAATGTTGTTCTGAGTAAAACCACGTTCTAACAAATCTGATAGAGTACATGAATACATGCATACATACATAAATACATAAGTTTGTATTTGCATACATGTACATTTCAAAGTTTATAACGCATTAATGGAGACGCCGTAGACCCCACAAAGTAAATATATTTTTGGTCAGATTGATGAGACGAGTCGATCTAGCCATGTCCGTCCGTCTGTCTGTCTGTGCAACTGTCTGTTTGTCTGTTGTGAGGTAACTCCTTCGCGCAGTTTTAAAAATATTGACCTAAAACTCGAAACTTAAGCTTTTCTCGGTCCTATTTAGTTCGTATGTTAAATCCTGAAGTCACGTCCATTCTGAGGTATAGCCCCCATACAAATTTACCTCACATTTTCGAATTTTTGTGTGAAAATAGGAACTATTTATGCATGTATTCACTCTAAAATGGGTAAAAAATACTTCTTATGTCATCCAATGTCGAATCCAAGGTGCCACGCCCATATTTAAATGTAGCCCTTATACAAACTTACTGCCCATTTTCGAATTTTTGTATGAAATAGGAATTATTTATGAATGCATTCACTCCAAATTGGGTAAAAACACTTCTTATATCGTCATATAACACCGACATAATAAGGATCTATAACATATAGCCCCGATATAAACACAGCTCCCATTTTTTGATTTTTAAAATAAAACGTCTGTCTTAAGCTTAAAATTTTACTCATTTATTGTGTCTAAACTTTGATTGTATCGAACTATTGACTTCATACCCACCCGTTTTCTAAATTTTACCTACGCCACTGATGATAATAAATAAACTATTCCAAGATTCGTGTGGTGGGTATACGAGTTTCGGTTCCACCGAAAAAACTTAGAAAATAAAAATAATTGATTTCGAAATAAATAGGATTCATTTTGAATCGGTGCAGGGCTCTTTGTATCTTTCATATAAAATTTTTAAATGGCAATTAAGCAAATTTAGCTGGCAGTCAAGAAAATATGATAATGATTAGAAAAAAACAGCAACAGACAACATTAATTTTATTGTATCTGCTAACGAAGACTGGTTTAAGTCCATTGGTTTGCATATTTTTGGAAAGGTTTTGTTCTTTTAATGGCTCCAGTAATAATTTATGTCAGTGTATAAGAAGTCAGTATATTTAAAATGTCAGAGTGGTCAGTTCGTCTATTAGGTCTGTAATTACACAGTCCTGCATCAGTTTTGCGAATAAGTTGGGACCTAGTGTTTCCGAAGGGAATATTCGTGCTGAACACGAATCAGAGTTCAAAAATTCTTAAAAAATTTTTGAGCAGAACCCTGACGTGCTTGGATATACGTTAATATCTGTAATTGAAGGTTGCACTCTGCTCTTTAAAATAAGCGTTAACCCAAATTGTTTGCATGCACTCTTAGAGTAGGAGGTGCATCAATGCGGTCATCAAAAACCCCGAGTATTAAGTCTGATCAATCTTTAAAATTTTCGTCCGTCATATTGGATTTGATTTTTGAGCCCTGATTCGTGTTCAGCACGAAAATCTCCTTCGGAAACACTAAATCCCATCTTATTCGCATCCGAAAAATGGAAATTTGTGGAGCTGTGTTACAATCAAAAAGTTTTTAACTTTTATAAATTATAGTCAGTAGATGGTTCTTATAAAAAAATATATAGTTCTATTCCTACTTTATTGATTCCTGCTACATTTAAATATAAAAGTGGCTCTTGTGTTTACAAGCATCATTGTTTATTTTAATTTCATTAAAGTTATTGCATTTAAAATTTAAGAGAATATTCTGCTTTGATTCATTCGCATTAAAATATTTTCAGTTTAACTGATTTTCTACAAAATTTATGAATAATTCCAAATCGCAACTCATAAATTTCTAACATATCAAAGAGAATCGTTTGCAGGAGAGGCCACAACCAATAAATATGATTTAGAATAAATACATTTTAAATGCTTGGATAAAAAATACAACTAAAAGGGTGTACGTACTCAGAAGGATAAAAATGTAAAAGGAAGATGGGAAAAATGTGTCTATAGGCGCTAAACTTACATTTGATTGACAGTAAGGTAAACATTGCACAATATGATTTTTGTTTTTAAATCATCGTCCATACACATACAATTTAATAAGTTAAGTGCACATTCAGGTCACAAAGAAAACTCTATATTCTGTTTTCTTTTCTTGTTTTTTTTATTTTTTTTTTTTTTTAATAGGACACAATATGGTTAATCTTTTGCAGTTGTCGTTCCCAGCGCTAATGGTGATGAATTTGTTAGGGGTGTGTATTTCTTAAACAAAAGAGATTTGTTTCGGAAATGTTAAAACGAAGTCTGTGTTTATTATAGGTACATATGTATAATATGTATAGTATAGAGGCTTATAACTTTATTTCAAACACAATTTGTGTTTGTTTCATTAATTTTGCGCAATATAAGATTGCATTTATTGGAAAGTAAATGTATGCACAATTACTTCAACGCCAACACTTAACTAAGAAGGAAGCGTCAGTCACATAATGTATTTAATGCAACGGTATACACTTGTCGAACTCTATAGAAATAAGAATTGGATTATCCAGCGTATAATCCGACCAACTCGGGACCAATTGCCAATTTAATAAACAGACATATTCCCATGACTGAGTCGAATGTATTTGGGCGCATAATCATCCACTTATCAACCTGCGTTAAATACTGAGTGGTCGCAAAATGAGCAATTTATTGCCCGCCCAGATAAAATTCAAATGTAAACAAAATGAACAATAAACATTTATGAACCTGTCAATCTCGTATTCAATTGTTCGTTTGCTGCCTGTATTAAGAATTGTATATGAGGTTATGTGAATACAACTGTGAATGAGTGGAGTTATTTGTTTAATGAATTAAGAGAATACTATTATAAGGCGCCATCTGTCAGTATAGTAAATCTAAACGAACCAGAAACGGAAAAGAAGCAGACGTCAACTTTGCCTATTGGCCGAGTTTGTAAAACTATTAAAAAAATATGTTTCTAAATATAAAGAATACATACCAGCAATATATTTTTAAAGCCTCTTGTTTTTAATTGATATATATATTTTTTTTAAATTGTTTCAGACTTCCAGCATTTTATTTTACAATATACGAAGCACTATGATTGCAAAAAAAATAACTAAATGTAAAACTAGTTGAGAGACTAATTTTAAAAAGTGGCTTGAATGTTGACGTCAAGATCATCAATTGTTTATTGGTTTGTTGACGTAAACCTTATCATAGCCCATAGAAAATGGTTCAATGGTATTAAGTCACACGATCTTGGTGGCCAGTTGTTAGGCCCATTTTGCGATATTATCGACTCGTCGATCTGTTCACGCAATAAATATATGTATGTGATTATGTATGTATATGCCAGTCGTTGACAGCGTAATAATCAGCAATTTTACTTGCAAAATGTATAAAAAACTTGTCAAATTAAGAGAATTTTCGTTAATCATTTGAAATATATGTATACTGAATATATTGCATTTAGGATGAATACAATAAATTTGTCGAAATCTCTGATAGAGACTGAAGAAGGCAAAGTTAAAAACTTTCTTTAAAATGTTGATGCCCGTCCCCATAAATTGGCGTTGTTGTAAACAAATTTTGTGGCAAATATTAAACTTAAAATTCAATTTTTGAAGGAGGGCTAGACCAACTCGTCTCGTCGAGCTGATCAATAATATATACACTTTATGGGGTCTACGACGTCTCTTTCAATGCGTTTCAAACTTTCAGACAAACTGAATATATCCGTTTACACTATATAAAAAAAACCATGATTACCTGTGTTGTCCGAAAGATTAAGTTTCAGCTATACGTTTGGTCAAGAAAAAAATTGACCCAGCCTAATATGTCTATTAAATATGCAATTTGTACAAAATCTTAAAAAATAGATAAATAAAATAATATACATTTTTTAAAGGAATAAAAAAATTGTACAAATTCTCCAAAAATAAAGTGAAGTTTACAGCGAGCTCTTAATTTTTTGAATTATGACCCTATCGGACAGTGCAATCAAAATTTGGCTCGTCAAATCATTTTAAGCACATATAATCGCTAAATAATCTTCAAAATTTGCATGTTCCGCACTCAATTCTCCTTAGTTAAGTCACACTTAAACTCGTAATGGTTATGCGCACAGGTTTTGACGCTGAAGCGATTCTTATCATGTTCATTATTCATGTCACGTCTAATACCACATCGAGTTAGCTGTCCTGCCAGCAGTTCTTCACATTTCTGTTAAATTGACGTTCACTCTACTCTTTACAACTACTCACACATGATGAAGTAATGACGCCTGCCAACACATCGTCATCGTGGGTGCCATAGTACTTTACGAGAACAGAAAGCAAAAACGCAAAACTGAAGCGAAGCGAAGGAGAGCATAATTTAAGGGATACATATATTCAAATTTTAAAATATTTAAAAATTATATGGTTAAAATCTTTACAATATTATGATCCGCACAAATTTACGACACGTAATGAAAAATTAAAAAGTTATAATTGAATTAGATTGAATCGACTTACTGATTCCTAATGAAAAGTACATAATGATTTCAGTTCTTTTCTTTGTCTAGATTAGTATGCGAATCACTTCTAATAGATCAATGAATGATAAATGAATGATTTGAACTGTTAGGACATTCTTATTCTTTTCGTTTAGTCACGATTGAAGCTGATTTTCAAACATAACCAAATTAGGGTTCAGTTAGATAAATCGCAATGTAATGGAGCTTTCCGCTTTCAATGCAATTTACACAAAGATTATCGATTAAATTAACACAAATAATATGTCGTCGTAAAGAGCAAGTAAAATTCCTTTCAAAACAGACATAGTTAAATCAGTCATTCATTCTCCCGCTTTTGCAAATATCTTTGAAAATATGTTTTTTTATTAATGTTATTGCCGAAAATCGGGAGAACTAATGCTTGTTACATTTTGACTAATTAAGCCCTTTCAATTATGCCTTGTTTACACGATCATACACATATATATTTTTACATTTTTGGAAACTGTTTCAAATTTTTAAAATTTTTGCAAGTTTTTGAAATGTTTAAATCTTTTCGAATTTTTGAGAACTGCTTAATTGATTGATTTGAAAAAAAAATGAATTTTCACTAGTTTTAAGACGCGTGCGTAGCTGCGCTTTTGCTTTATACTCATACATGATACGATACGACGATATGTCACGATTGTGAATACCGATAATATTAAAAAAAAAAAAACTATAATGCTCACAAATATTTTCATGTGCTGTGTACAAAAATTTAACTTGTAGCTGAAGCTGGCATGCGATCAGGATTCAACAATGACGCAATTAATAAAACGAGTAGAACGACTTAGAGAGGAAAAGAGTAGGAGATAAAATATTTTGTGTTCTGGCACGAGGATTGCCTCGATGGTTGTCGCCATCGGCTGTTGACTGCACATTCAACTGCAGCTGCAATGGTGAAGAGTAGATTTGATCGTTTTCTGAAATATTACTGTGCATGGCAAAGTCGGCTGCACTCGTAGCATATCGATAAAACACAGTCAGTCGCAAGATCAAACACGATTGCCCCCAAGCAAAAAACGAAGCAGAAAGGCGTACTCGCCCTCTTTCTTGCTGCTTGCTACTCCTTGATGCTCCGTAGGGAAACTGCAGTTTTGTTCATAATTTTCAAAGAAAACATCATCCGTCTTTAGGTCGCTTTATACGGCCATCAAAGTGCAGGTCGAGATCTGATACGCGGACAAATATTTGAAGAATTCGCAATGGTAGTGCAATGTCACTGTACTGTGGGGCTTGTTCCACCAACCGTCAACCACCAACACTTTAAACCGCCTATCATACAGTCTACTTTTCAAGTTACAAACACGAATTGGAAAAAGTCGCTAAACGGAGAACTCTTTTCATTAAGATCAAAAAAATTGGACTGAACCAAAGAGTTAATAATCTTCGAAAAAAAGTTCGCAGAAAAGTGGGTAAAGTTTGGTAGATTGCATCTTGACTTCTATATTATAGAAGATTAAATCTAATTAGCTCCTACTTACAATATCTTTTTGTAACTTGGTCTACGGGACTTGGGGTTTTTATAGTACATAGCCTCTATACAAACAAGCCTCCCTGTGTGAGTTTTCTCAAAAAAAAGTTATTTCAGTTACTTAAAAAAAAAAAAAATACAAGAAAGAACTCTGAAGACGAATATGCTCGACTGCAAGAAACAAAACTGAAGTTTTAATAATTTTCTCTACATCCAAATACCAGATTAAATCCCAATATGATGGAAAATTTTAAAAAAAAATTGAATCTAGTGGCAATTTCATGCTATACGATTGGTAACGAAAAAATTTCTCCCGCCCCAATGTTTATACTTTATAGGATCTATGATTCCTCCTTTAAATCATAACTATTATTTTTATTAACATTTTCAAATGCACGATCACAAAAAACTCAATCGTTTGCTTATGGTCCCGAGATCTATCTATAGAAAAAAGCTTAGGTCTTTATTCTAAAATGTAAAATTTTATTATTTCAAATACAGCTGATTTGTATTTGGAATAATAAAACTTTACAATTCTAAAAGTATAAAAGAATTTCGGGTTTACAAGTTTCGACTCAAAATAAACATGGAATTTAAACTATGCGTAAAACGTAAATTTGAAGCATGTTCTAAAAGGCGGGTATGCATTGGAATATTCATATATCTGCATCTTTTTAGCATACCTACTCGTATGACGATTAGTATATGATGATGCTCATTGTAGCAGCGTTGGTGATGACGCTGATTTCTGCCGCTCTAAGTAGAGCTGGTAGATAATAACAAAAACTAGTGGTCATTGTTGTAGTTGTAGAAGAACAAACGAGTTCATCCAGCCTGTCTGGCAAATATTATATGCACAAAATATAAAGCTAAGCGAGCAAAGTCCTATAATTAAACAATTATTGCAACTCCCACTTTTTGCTCGTGGGCATTGGACACTGGACCCTTTTGCTGTATGCGCTACTCCTCCCATTTGAGATCAGAACAACGATCGAAGTAAAAGGGAGGAGCTGACCCCAGTCCGCGCATAAAGAAGAGAAAAAGAACGGAGCATAAATGTGCTACAGATTTGTAGCAACAGCTCGCTTTCCACCTTCGTCTGTTTGTTTGTACGGCAGGCGGCAAGACAGACTGACATGCTAGCAGATAGACAGCATTCAGACGAGAATTGAACATTAGCGAATGTATTACTGATATACATGCAACTTTGCGCAACGACTTCCAATGTGATTTTACAATAATTTAAAGTGTGTCACTAGCCTAATGGAAAAAATAATTAGCAACTGCTGCTATCTCTACGACACACAGTTGAACCATAAAGAGTAAAGAGAGAAATAATGATGCAAGGACATTGCAATGTTCCCAAAGTTTACCGTCAAAACCGTAATAGTTACTTTATAAATATTATTAGGTGTACATTTTAAAAACTGTCGTCATGAAAGTCCTAATATCTGTGAATGACTCCTCATCATAGTCGTGAATAAAAATGGCACAGGTAATGTCAAATAAACGTTAAAATGAAAAAAATATTAGCAAATAGCTATATAATCGCCATCCCAGCGCTTTTATCGCTCACTCTTTTGTCAGCATTGGTTTGTTAAAATATGAATTATCGATTACTAATACATATGTAAGTACATGTAACAAATTGTTAGAAAATATTTTCGACAAGCTTATTCTTGTGATTTTTTTTACCCGTCACATATAGTGTATTATCGGGTATTATCAGTTTTTCTGAAAGTTTCTAACGAAATAAATGAGCCATCAAAGACACTATAATGTATATATATTATTGATCAGCTCGATGGGACGAATCGATCTAACTATGTCCGTCCGTAAGTCTGTTGCGATGGGCTTTATTCGGTTAGTTATAGAGATACGTACTTGAAAACTAAAACATTATCTTCTCTTGGCCCTAGATATTTCAAAGCCAAGATGCTAATCCCAATTTTAGGTATAGTCCACATACAACTTACTGCCTTTTATAGATTTTTTGTACGAAAATAGTTATTATTTAGGAATGTGTTCACTTCAACTTAAATAAAAACTCTTCTAATATCATCAAATTTTAAAACCATAAAAGCACGCCCACTTCAACGAATATCCGACGTACAAACATACCGATTGTTTTTGATTTTTTGTTTGAATTTATAAATTGGGTAAGAGCACATTTAATGTGATCTTATGTATACACCACCGATATGATAAGGATCGGGCCTTGTAAAATGTTGGGTCGTATCAGACCATGGAAGCTACCCATACCATCTCGAAGTTTAATCTAAGCCACAGATAATCACACAAACTAATCAAAGATTTTTTCCTACTTTTTTTCTCTTTCAAAGTTTGTTGTATTTCAATGATTTTATCAAAATTTTTAGACAAAATTATATATCGCATCTTAATCTCAATAGATCTCGAACATTACGGGAGACGTCGTAGGCTCCATAAAGTATTAAATATATACAAGATATGTTTTCGTAAACTTACTTCTACAATATACAATCCTTTTTTTCTGACCCATCTTTTATATCTATTTTAAAAGTCCATGCTTAAATCAAAAAAGTAATTTCGAATCTATTCGAGATTCTTAGAATTTGTTGTTGTTTTGCGGCGTCAACAATATTTAATATCTTTTAAAAACATTCGATAGCTATTTATCTAAGAAAAAGTTCAGACGATATAGGCCATAATAAAAAAAAATGCGGCAAATACAATTTTTGATTCTGGTAACAGAATTGAAGAAACATTTTGAAAGAAAGTTACATTATTTCTTCCTTCTAATGCTCTAGTTTGCGAATAAGAAGATTTTGATGCCAACTTAGTCTTTAGATATTTTGTCAAACTTAAGAAACATTCAGAAATTTTTGATATTTTCGCAAATTTTAAAAATTATTGTAAATTTTTGATATTTTTAATTTTCGAAATTACCGTAAATTTTATAAATATTCGTTTATTTTCAATTCTCTCAATTAATAGATTTTCGAGATTTTTGAAAATTCATATGACTTAAAATAAAAAAACCATTGACATTACGAGATATCGTTGTCACGATCGACCCGTGTCGTACGCATAAAAGCACAACTATAAATTCGCGTAAACAATATGTACGAGAAGTATTTAAAAAATAATAGTACGAACTTCTATTTTAAGTGCGCCCCTACAAGTTCAAAAGTTAGTATCCATTTAATAAATTTAAATGCTTAAAACTGAAAAAAAAACAAAACAAAATTGACATTTTAATGATCAAATTATGGCGTCCATATAATCAGCATATGAGGAATTGTTCCTCAACTGTCTTAGCCAAAAAACAAGCAAGAACGTTAACTTCGGAAGCACCGAAGCTCAAATACCCGCCACTCGAAACTTTATTAGTTTTCTTGAAAAATAAATAAATAAAAGGTGAGTTTGTATGGGTCTATATGTTATAGTGGCTCAATCCTTGTCATATCGGAAGCATATTCAAAGGATAACAGTAGAAGTGATTTTACACAGATTGGAGTGAATATATCCATAAATAAGAACTATTTTCATACAAAACCTGAAAAATGGGCGCTAGGTTTGTATTGGGGCGATATCAAAAAATGGGCGTGGCACATTACTTTTGATTTCGGATGCCATTAAAAGTGTTTATACCCTGTACCGAAAGGGTAAAAGGGTATATAACATAAGTTTGTGCGAATGTATGTAACACACAAAAGGGGATGTAACACACAAAAGGGGGGCTGAAAGACCATATAAAGAATATATATTCTTGATCAGCATTAAAAGGGGAGTCGAACTAGCTATGTCTGTCTGTCCGTCTATCCGTCTGTCCGTCCGTCCGTCCGTCATGCTGTCTGCCGTATGAAAGCGATTATTTCGGAGACTATGAGAGGTAGAGCTTTCAAAATTGAAACTTAGACTCTTCTAGGCCGTAAAGTGTGCATTTACAAACGGTTTTTCTATAACCCCATTTTAAGGGGGTTCCCCCATACAAATCTACCTCAAGATTTTGGATTTTTGCATGAAAACGTCATTGTTTCTAATTCTAAGAAGTCTAAATTTTGTATAAATTATGCCTATTATAGTCCCAATGAAATATCATAATATGGGTAGGATCAAAAAAATTTTAGGTATAGCCCCCATACAAATTCACATCATTTTTCAAGTTTTTGTTTGAAAATTCAATGCAATAAGGTTTATTAAGGTACATAAAGATTGGGTACAGGGTATCTTTCTTGTTTTTTTTGGGAGCTATGTCTAAAAATGGGAGTGACACCTTTTTTTTGGTATTGGATGCAATAAGAAGTGTTTTTACCCAATTTGTAGCAAATTCACTCATAAATAATAAATATTTTCATACAAAAAATCGAAAAAAAAATTGATAAGTTTGTATTGGGGCTTTATCTTAAAATGGCACCTTGGATCTGATATACAAACTGCCTAGAAGCACAAAAAAGCTTAAGTTTAAATTTCAGGTCAATATCATTAAAACTTTCCGAGAAAAACGCATTGCAACAGACAGACAGACGGACATGGCTAAATCGATAAATATTTAAAAATTTCCGGTCCGATATCAATCATTTTTATACTAAAGACTTGGCTTGATAGAAGATGCACTTGTACCAAATTTAAAGAAAGTAGCACACTGATTTTAACATACAAAATACACAGAACCTAAAAAAGATTAAGTCTAAAATTTTAGACCTATAGTTTTAAAATTCGGACAACACCAAGCAGTCAGATGGGCAAACAAACGGACATGGCTAAATCGATTCGTCTCGCCGAGTTGATCAAGAATACTGTATGGTGCAGTTAGTAGCGGCACTTTTTTCTCCAGGTTCTGGAGAAAAAAGTGCCCGTTCTTTTTGTAAAATGTAAAAATATACATGAAGACTGCAAAAAGCATGCTTCCACAAAACTTAATCTTAATGTAACCATGGTGCCTCTAGAAGGAGTAACAGGTATAACAAAAATGGGTAAAAAAAGTGCAAAAGTGGGTTAAATTCTACTTTTAGATTTAGATTTAGAATCTGTTTGAACCAAAATCGAAACTTTTCCCCTTCTGAACATATCAGCTTTTATCCGTCTGTCTGTCTGTTGCTGCGCGATTTATTCGCTCAGTTTTAAAAATATTGGACTGAAATTTAAAACTTAATTTTTTCTAAATCCGGTGTATATCAAAAATTGTTATATCTGTTACTCATTCTAGAGCACTGTGCATCTAATGCATAAAAGCCTTTTATTGAGGACGTACTCGTTGATGTCCAAAATAATAATACATTCGATTATTTCATATGTAATAATTTGTGGATCGGCCGATAAGCTACTCAGGGGAAAAGAGCAGGATGGAGGAGTTTTATTAGATTTAATAAAGTTGCGAAGTGATTCTGGTGATAATAAATTTTAAAACTATTTAGAAAATGCCATCGTTACGCACTTTATATCTCACAACAAATCAAAATGATTTAATAATTGAAGCCCTAATAATGTCTAATTTTAAATGCTGACGCCACATTAGAGTACAAAACAGTTAATATAGCTCGGAAAGGGCAGCTTTGAATTGTTTTGAGTTTTTATAATAAGACAAAGGGAATAATAAGAAAAGATAGTCGGATTTATAGAACTTTCATTACAAGACGGTATAACTGTTGCTATAGAAAAAGCGCATTTTTGATTTACTATCCATACGTTGGATGAATGTTTGACATAGGCTGGCAAAGAAGGCGGCATTCAAGCCGTTTAAAAAATAAGTCTATTCAGGCATAATGTTTCCATTGCTCTAGGCATAAGCTGAATCTTATTGTAAATTACGAAAACACAGTTCTAGAAATAAGAAATACTTTTTGACCTTAAAAGATGTGGTAAAATTTTTCCGAGAATCAATAACGTGTTGACAATATGCTCCTTATAAAGGGTGCTTAAATTTCAAGGGCCGAAGTTGATTTTGAATAAAACACGAATTATTTAGGAAATTGTGATTGACATTTCTTTTTTATTATGATATATTGGTATGACTCAATTATGTATGGAACAAAATATCGGCCAAATGGCCGCCACGGCTTTCGGCGGCACACGTCCATCCGATGGTCTAAATTTTCGATGACGCTGAGGCATAATTGAGGTTCAATGTCGATAATGTGCCGAATTATTTCATCCTTTAGCTCTTGAATTGTTGTTGGCTTATTGGCGTACACCTTTTTCTTTCAAATAACCCCAAAGAAAGAAGTCCAACGGTGTCAAATCACATGATCTTGGCGGCCAGTTGACATCGCCGCGACGTGAGTTTTTTCGCCATCAAATTTTTTCGCCGAAGGAGCCATTGTTTCGTTAGCTGTGTGGCAAGTGGCACCGTCCTGTTGAAACCACATATCGTCCACATCCATATCTTACAATTCAGGCCACAAAAAAGTTTGTTATCAACACACGATAGCGAACACCATCCACAGTAATTGCCTGGTCAGCCTCATTTTCGAAGAAGTACGGCCCTATGATGCCGCCAGCCCATAAACCGCACCAAACAGTCACTCTTTGTGGATGCATTGGTTTTTCGACAATCACTCTTGGATTCTCATTCGCCCAAATGCGGCAATTCTGCTTATTGACGAATCCACTGAGGTGAAAATGTGATCGAAAAAATCACGAAGTGCACGATATGCATTTTGATTTGAACGCCCATTTTCATAATAGGCCTGAATAACTTTAACGCGTTGCTCGATTGTGTATCTTTCCATGGTTCAAATTAAGTTAGTCTGAAGTTGAGAAATGTCAAAAGAAATGCAGGAAAAAACTTGACGTTTAGGTGTGGTTCACATTCAACATCGGCCCTTGAAATAATCTAAATGTTCAGAAAAGTGCAAGGCTATCAAAAAATTTTCTGAACCCCTTTTCGGATATTGGTAAAGCCATGACCAAGTTCTTTACAAAGGGAAACTCTAACACAAGAAAATTGGCATTTCAATTGTCTTCTGCGGTAATATGACCAGTTTTGAGTGTTGCTCTAATGACAATCGCAAATTATTTGTCGCTTTTAGACCCTAAAGCAAAAAATTTTGCAAAGAAAATCTTTCGTTGCGGTTGGTGAGTATGTTTACAATATTTTGCATGTGATCAAAGATGACAGATTGAATGTAGAAAAAGTTACTAAAGAACTTCTAGATAAAGCGGATGTTATCACAGTCGATCTAGGAGTAAAAGTATCTTTGCTTCGTTTGGCTGAAAAGCAAAAGAACAGAAGTATTCCTCCAACAGCCGACGAAAAGAATACTGGCAATGATCAATAATTGAGTTATACCGAATCTGGATTCATTCTTGTTCTCTTTTTAAATAAAAAATACTTCAGCTTTTACGCTATCTAGACGATTTCCATTTCAAACGCTCTAGTGAAGAGGCATATAACAGTTTAAAGAATTTCCAGCAGATGTTTAATGAGGATGTCGGCGGTGCATTGATTTTTAGGTAGAACTTGTGGAAGAAAAAGAAATTGTGCGGAAATGATTTAAGGAACATTGATGTTGTTGACCTATTTAGAAAGCAAACTAATTTCTACCAACAATTAATGAATTTTTGTCGATTTTCAGTGCGTTGCCATGCACAACATCGACTGTCTATCGATCTTTTAGTTCACTTCGCATAGTCAAAATCTGGCTGAAGAATATGATGGAGAGAAAAAGCTTTCCATGCTATTGCTTATGAGTATGAGCGTACATAGAAAATTTGTTAGTGACAACCGTTACATGATTGAAAAAGAATAAAATTTATAAATTTGCAAAAACGTGAGGCGTAGGTGTGGCGTTTACTGTTGTAAAAAAAAAATTAAGCTCTTTAAACTTTTTTTTTTTTTAAGAGATATATAACGGGTTTCGCTTTAACAATTTTAAAATCTATTGTTGCCTTTTTTGTGAAAACTCGAACTTGAAAGTCCAAACGACAAAATAAAATATTATTTAAAATTAAGAATTATTTGAGCAACCTGACTCCGAAGACAGCTGCCTTGCGTTCAACTGAATAAAAAGAAACAAGGAAAAACGTTAACTTCGACTGAACCGAAGCTTAAATACCCGTCATACGAATTTTAAAATAGACGTTGAGTGATCAGCCGTGGGTTAGATAGAACTTTGAGATGAGATGGGTGAGCTTCAATCGTCTGATACAACCCAAGTTTAGGCACAATATTGATATAAAATATTAAGCTTAAAAATACAGATTTAAAAATAGTTTTTTTAAAAATATCTGAAAATGAGAAGAAAGTGTGTATGTGGCTATATGTTATAGCGACCCGATCCTTTTTATAACGATGGTACATAGGACGACAATAACTGTGTATTTACATAAAATGGCTTAAATAAATTCATAAAAATACCTATTTTTATAAAAAAAAATGGAAAATGGGCGGTATGGAAGCTATTCCTTAAAATGGGCGTGTCACCTTTTTTCGACGTTGCATGAAATAGTAAGTGTTTTTACCTAATTTTGACTTTACACGCATATATAATACGCATTTTCATATAAAAAATCGAAAATGGGCGGTAGATCAGAATCAAGTTACCACGTCCATCGTTAGACATAGCTCCCATACATATCTACCGCCCATTTTCGAATTTTTTAGTGATAATAAGTATTACTTATGAACATATTAACTCCAAATATGGTAAAAACACTTCCTATGGCATATTCAAATCCAAGATGCCACGCCCATTTTTTAGGCTTAGCCCCCACACAAACTTACAACCCATTTTTGAATTTTTGTATGAAAATAGGTATTATATTATAAATATATTCACTCCAAACTGAGTAAAAACACTTCTTCTGTCATCCAATGTCAAATCTAAGGTACGCACGCCCATTTTTAGGTAAAGCCCCTATAAAAACCTACCGCCCATTTTCGAGTTTTTTGTATGAAAATATTATATTATTAATTCTGAATGAATTCAATTAAAAATTGGTAAAATGCATCCATCGTCCACAAAGTGAGCACTATCGATATGGTAAGGATCGGGTTGATATAACATATAGTCTCCATATAAATTTGACTAAATCCGTCGTGCAATTTAATCTAAGCACCTGGTGTAACGGGTATTTCAGCTTCGGTTCCTCCGAAGTTGACGGTTTTCCTTGTTATTATTTAAAAAATTATGTTACACAAGTTGGAGAGTTTTTTAAAACAAATATGTTTCTTAGTCATTGTAAAATCAAATATAATTAATGAGGGAAATATCTTATGAAAAAAGAAAGTTAATCTTGCATTTTTTTAATATACCCATTTTCAACAATGAATACAAAGTTCCCATTTTCACCCTCAAAATATTTTTATTTATTTTTAACCCTTTGATTATCGATTCGATTCACCTGGGTCTTGTGAGGTTCATATGTCATGTGTTTTTAGGATTTTTGATCTTGGTACGTGACTTGATCACTGCTTTTGTTAGAGAAAAGTACTGTGTACGGCTCCAGATGTGTTTGAGTTAGGATGGGCTTTTAAGAAGTTAGAAGGTTTACAAAAATTGCGTCTTTTTTCGTAAGTTTTTAGATTATATTTTAAACTTAGGATCCAAAATGAGTCTATTGATAATGATAGTATTACGTCTATTGATGTGTTGTGCTTTATTTATGATCCTTCGGGGACGAACAATTTTTTTATTGACCAATGTTAAGTTTTGTACATGCCAAGAATATTTTTACAGTTTTTGACGCTCTGCAATAGTTATAATAGCCAAACAATGTCTATATACGCAGACGATTAACTCCATCTCATCCTCTTTCATGTCCATTTTAAGGTGTGGCCCCCATACAAACTTACCGTTTCTTTCCGATTTTTTTGTATGCAAATAGCTATTATTAAATAATGTATTCACCCCAGAATAGGTAAAAACACTTTTAATGTTATCAAATGACAAAAAAAGGTGCCACGCTCATTTTTAGGTATGACCTCATACGCACTTTCCGCCCATTTTCTAAGTTTTGTGTAAAAATTGTAATTCTTATAAACATATAGCCCCATACAAACTCACCACCCATTTTCAGTTTTTTTTCAAGAAAATGTTTATTATTTCGTCCTTAGGTTAAAATTTGACCCCATTATTGTGTCTAAACTTTGGTTGTATCGGACTATTGACTTCCCTTCTCCGAATTTTACATACTATAAGCCACTGCTGACCCTAAATAAACTAAACCAAGATCTGGCGGGTGTTTGAGCTAAAATTGCGCAGAAAGTTAACAATTTAAAAAAAAAAAAAATAAGAAAAACATTAACTTCAGAACCGAAGCTTAAAAACCCGTCAAACGAATCTTTGAATAGTTTATGAGTGATCATCAGTCACTTATTGGATGTCATTAGAAGTATTTTTACCCAACTGAGAGTGACAACATTCATAGATAATAGCAATTTTCATACAAAATATTCCGAAAAACGGTAACTTTGTAGGGGGCTAAACCTTAAAATGGGCGTGGCACTTTTTTAACACTTGAATTGCTTAGGACTCAAGTCAATATCTTTAAAACTATGCGAATGAAACGCATACATACAGACGGACAGACAGACAGAAGGACATGGCTAGATCGACTACATCTCGTCTAGCGGATCAAGAATATATATACTTTATAGGGTCTAAGATGTCGTCATTTAATGCGTATACCCCCAAACTGTGTGTGACGGGTATAAAAAAATACTGTGTCCTATAAAATCTCGATTATAGTAGAGCAAGGCCGTGTATTTTGGCTTTATAAAATAGAAACTATGTTTAAATTTCAAAAACAATATTTTACAATATGTCTATTTAACATACAATATTTTTTTATTTTGCCATCGATTCTTTCATATGTACTATAAATCGTGTGCGTCATCGAAAAAGCTAAGCTGATGGCACATATGGATTTTCTAAATTGCTATTAAGCAGTTCTTCTAAACGTCATCGGTGATTGTTGATTTACTCAGCTTAGTACAAAATTTCTAAATGAATTAAATTAAAATTTTGTAAAATCAATTCCAATCTACCAAAGTAAACAATACGGATATGATAAGGGATCGCGCTAAATAACATATAGCCTTCATACAAATTTGATCAAATCCATCGTTAAATTTAATCTAAGCACCTGGTTAAAATATAAACTATTGATAGTGTTGTGTGACGGGTATTTCAGCTTCGATTTCAATGAAGTTAACGTTTTACTTTGTCTAATTTCAAATCATATCGTTCTTATGGGGGAAACCTTTTATATTACATATCATTTTTCACATTATTCATATTAATGGCTAGTCTAAGAAACTATGCGGACTCGTCTTCAGGGTTACAGCTGTCTCGCCTCGATACGCATCAGAGCTAAATTTTTTTAACATTAGCCTTAAACAAGTACACGCTCGACAAATGTCATTGATGATGTGGAGAAAGATGAGTTCTATGAGCGCTTGGAAAGTCTCTATGATCGCTGCTCCAAGCATAACATCAATAGTGCCACCGGTGATTTCAATGTACAAATTGGGAGAGATGAAATCTTTCGCCCAATCATCGGTTAATTTAGCCAACATGTCAACAGTAACGAAGAAAGGTTAATCGACTTTGCTGCGGTCAGAAACATGATCACAAGTAATACCAGATTCCCACATATCGAGATTCACAAGGCAACATGGCACTCTGGCGACCTAAGTATCCGCAACCAAATAGATCATGTGGTGATCGATGCTAGGTACCAACATCGAACTGGAAAGGCGTGAAGTGTAAGAGATTGAGATTGAGTCGGAGGAGTCTCTCGAAGTTGGTGGTACCCTTACTTGAGATGGCAGCGGCGGTCTGGCTAGGACCTAAACCTACCAATATCGTATCGTTAGTACGTACCCTTGGCGGAACAAAGTAATGTACGCCTCTCTTGGTGTCGAAGGGGTTGGAGAGATCTTTCCCGCCCCCAAACCCCTCGGTGTTTTTCCCCGGCATTCATTCAGAGGCGGACGGGATTTTAAGATCAGTCAATGCTTTGAAAAACTTTGATCTGATTGGCGAAGGGTTTGAAGTCGACAAACAGGTGGTGTGTGCGATTTCTTTTCTTTGGTTTTTTTCCAGGATCTGACGCAGCGTAAATATAGAGTCGATGATTGACTTCTTTGGTCTAAAAACGGACTGGATCACTTTTTGTCAAAAGTGTCTACTTCAAAGCTCTACAAAATAATTAATATAAATAATTTAAAAAAAGGAAAATTAAAATTATATCACAAAGAACAGGAAGCAATAACAAATTATATATCAATTTTATGCTTACCCGGGCATCCCCCCGGAAGGCGATTACCGCCAAAAAGGATATTAAATCAACTCCATACAAAGACCCAAGGAAGGCTCTAAGGAAGGCTCCGTCCCGGTGCCATCGAAAATGGGTGAACAACCACCATCTGGATCACGGAATAGTGACTCTACTGACTCACTAATGGATTTGTCATGTGAGTGGTTTTCTTCATCATCAGCTAACAAAGCCCTGGAACAGCGTGCCAATAAAACTATACTGAAGCGGCAGGCCATAATGGATCCTGCTCCGAATCCTGCTAAGAAAGCTGACCTTCAAAATATATCTTCTTACATTGGCGCATCCAATTCGTTTGGTATCCTTAGCGAACAGGATGAGCATGACACTATGGAGGATTTTGCAAGTCTTTCTAATGAAGACAACGATGCCGGAGGTGCAACTGTTGCCCATCCAATTTATCCGAAAACTCCTAAGCCACCACCAATTTTTGTAGATGGTATAACAAATGTTACTGGTCTCCGTATTTCCCTCAACTCGGTGACTCCTACTGAAACTTTTTACCATTAAGATTAATGGACCCAGCACTGTAAGAATAATGGCTACAACAGTGAATGCATATCGAAACATTGTTCAATATTTCGAAAAGGAAAACATACCTTTTCATTCTTACCAGTTAAAACAAGAGCGTGCTTACCGAGTGGTAATCAGGGGTCTAAGCTCTTCCACACAATCAGAAGAAATAATAGACCAGCTTGCTGGTCTAGGCCATTCTGTGCGAAATTTGCACAATCCGAAAAACCGAAAAATGGAGTCTTAATGGACATGTTTTTCGTAGAACTTGAGCCACGTTCAAATAATAAGGAAATCTATGAAATAAAAAAAGTTTTGTCAGCAGATTGTGAAGGTTGAACCTCCTCGCCGTCGTGTGGACCTTCCGCAATGCCATAGATGCCAGGAGTATGGTCATACACAGAAATACTGCAAAAAGCAATATAGATGTGTAAAATGTGGTAAAAATCATGAAACGGGAAAGTGTGATAAACCAGCAACATCTCCGGCAAAATGTGCGCTGTGCAATGATGAGCATACGGCCAATTACAAGGGATGTGCCGTATATAAACACTTAATGGAGAAGCGTGTATCAAAAACTCCACAACCAAACAAACATATTACTGCTGCTGCACATCACAATATTCAAGAATCATACCAGCAAAAAAGTTCCTCTCATTCTTATGCCTATGTGGCCAGTGAATTCCCTGCATTGCAACAACACCGGCTACGTTCTTCACAACAACAAGAAAACGCAGCATATCCAAGTAATACTGCTTATGGTGTGGACGAAATGTATCACTTAATCTCCAAAAAGTTTGATAAGTTTACTGAGTTGCAGAGTCAAACAAATAATATGCTCGCTAAATTGATGGACATGCAAATGCAGCTTATGTCCATTCTTTCTGCCCTGGTGGCGAAAAAATGAATCTACGTATAGGAGTCTGGAATGCTGATGGTCTTGTGCACCATGCCAATGAACTTGAGGTGTTCATCCAAACACATGGTATTAATGTGATGTTACTCAGCGAAACTCACTTTACATCCAGATCCTACTATAAAATGATAGGCTTTGAAATATGTATATTCTGCCAATCATCCTGACGATAGAAGTACTGGTGGAGCTGCGATTCTCATAAAATCTAACATAAACCACTTTTCAGTTTACACTGCGCGCTATCCTTCCTTTCAATGTGTTGGGGTAAAGTGAACACGGATCGTGGAGACATTGTATTGGCGTCAATTTACTGCCCACCAAATTTTGTATGGAGATCGACTGAACTTAAAGATATTTTTGACGAAACAAGATTTTTGATTGTTGGATTGGGGAGCTAGCCGTGCCTGCTCAAGAGGAAACACTTTATTTGATTTCGTGGCGAATTCAAATATGCAGACATTGGCCTCTGGTTCGCCTACACACTTTCCATATAGCAACAGAACTCCCAGTGCAATCGGTTTTGCAATTTATGCAGGGATTTCATCATCAAGCTTAGCTATCACTAGAATGACAGAACTAAGCTCAGATTATACCCCCATTGATAATTGATTTTGCTGTCGGCGCACAATGTTTGAATGCCAAACCAAAACTATTGCCATTTTATGCAAGTATAAATCGATTCAAATTAAGATTATGGCAGCTTGTAAATCTTAACATGGAGATTGAAAGTGCTGAAGACATTGAAGACGCTGTTGAACTGTTTCTACGCAATATCTATGAAGCTGCGGACTTTGCAACTTTTGAACAACGCCAGTCTCGCCCAAATACACAACACCAGCCACTTTTAACACATGAGATTCTTGAACTTGTGAGGCTTAAGCGCAGACTAAGGCGACGGTATATGCGAACCCGAGATGAACTGGATAAGAGAGCTTGGAAAAGGGCTGTAGCTGTTTTACGAAAAGTGTTGTTCGAAACTATGTCAAAAGCGACTTCTTTGATAATATGCTTCGCAATGCAGACCCAGACAAGCCATACGGTTACAACATGTGGAGATTCACAAGCAAAATAAAGAGACAGCCATTGCGTAACACTTCGCTCAGAATGCAAAACGGTGAGTGGTGCCGTTTTGTGGAGGAGAAGGCCGAAACATTTGCAAATGATCTGGAAAATCGTTTCAAACCATTAGATTTGGCTTTACATTCAGATGTATGTTCCACATTGGAACAGCTATTACTTCTCTGCTCACACACCGAAAGTATAAGACATGTCACAATCGAGGAAGTTAACCAGCAAATTAAAGCGCTAAAACCGCGGAAATCTCCAGGTTACGACGGCATTGACAATAGGACTATCAAGGCACTGCCATTACAAGGAATACTTTTCCTAGTAATGTTGTTTAATGCCATACTGGGAATTGGTCATTTTCCATCTCAATGGAAATATGCTATAATAACAATGTTACTAAAGCCGGGCAAGCCTGAAGGTCAAGTTGATTCATACAGACCTATAAGTTTACTGCCTACATTTTCAAAAAATATTTGAAAGAATATTTTTGAGAGAGAATTCTCGTTATATTAAATGAGCGAAGTATTATTCCTGCATTCCAGTTTGGTTTCAGGCACCAACATGGCACTCCAGAACAAGTTCATAGAGTTGTACATCACATCCTAGACGCTTATGAAGAGAATCGTTACAGTTCCGCTGTTTTCTTGGACGTGCAGCAGGCGTTTGACCGCGTGTGGATGAGGGATTGTTGCAAAAAAATCAGGACTTACTTACCTTCAGCTCATTTCTCCTCCTAAATCTTTCTTATATGGTCAGTGTTTCCAAGTAGCTATAAAGGATGTTAACTCGACGATACGGCCAATATGTGCTGGAGTACCTCAAGGTAGTGTACTGAGCCCAACTATTTACTCTCTATATACTGCAGACATGCCTAAACCGGTGGGCGATCACATGTTGTTGGCTACGTATGCTGACGATACGGTTATTATGGCTAATTCAAGTTGCCCTGTTGAAGCTTCAGAAAACCTTCAAGATTATTTTGACCGTTTTCTCATTTGGGCTAATCGTTGGAACATTAAAATAAATATCTCAAAATCTTCTCACTGCACCTTCACGCTGAAAAGAGGCACATGCCCCGCAATCACATTCAACAGCGCAATTATACCTCAGGCTAACTTCGTTAAATACTTGGGGATGGTATTGGACAAACTACTTACTTGGAACAAACACATAACAATGATAATCGGTACTTGCCGATCTAAACTGGAAAAAACTTAACTGGCTTCTACGTCCATCGAGCAAACTGCGCCTAAGCAATAAGTTGCTCATATATAAAATGGTTATTGCGCCATCATGGAGATATGGACTACAAATATGGGGCACCGCTTCGAAAACACAAATTAAACGTGTACTAACAATGCAAAAATAAAACTTTGCGCTATATCTGCAATGCGCCGTGGTATGTTCACAACACAGTCATAAGAAAAGACTTAAATGTACCATCAGTCTTTGGTGAAATAAATCGACACAGCTCCAGGTATAAAGATCGTCTACGTGATCACATTAACCCATTGGCTTCGGCTCTCGCTGTCAACACATGCAGACTCCACTCATAAGAGACTCCACCCAGATGATCTACCTACGCGGCAATAGACTCCAATAGTAACATAACTTTTTTTCTTTAAACCTAATACTTTAACGTCTTGTCACGTTTTTAGATTTCACAAATATGTTTAAAGTTTCTTCAGTGAAATGCTCAACATAAATAAATTATAAAAAAAAAAAAAAAAAAAAAAAAAAAAAAAAAAAAAAAAAAAAAAACCGCACTAATACTGTCCAACTATAAGTCCTACGTACGGTTTCAGTCTATTGCGTATGACGCCAGATAATATTTTGTATGATAGTTTGCGCAGACTGCAGGGTCTCCTTTCTTAAAGACTGGGCACAGGACACTTAGGTTCCAGTCATCAGGCATACGCTCCCTAGACCATATTTGGCCACAAGAGTTGATATACATCCAATCAAATCTTTGCCACCGGTCCTAAATAACTCTACGGGTAATTCGTCTGCGCCTGCCGCTTTGTTATTTTAAGTCTTTGTATGACTTCGAAGACCTCGTCATAGTCTGGTAGCCTCCACAGGAATCGCATCATCGGTCGGAGGACCCAGATATTCATCATCTTCACCAGCGGTAGTGTTCCCGTCATCGCCTCCAAGTAGGGTAGAGAAGTGGCTACTCCATAGCCTTAGTGATTCCTGGACATCTGTTACCAAGTTTCCTTGTTTACCCTTGTAGAACAAAGCTCCTTGCTTATAACCATCGGTCATAAGTTGAGTCGTATATATATTACTACCATACCTCATTGTATTGAATTTTCATACAAAAACTTAAAAATGGGGTATATTTGTATGGGGGGCCATACCTAAAATTTGATATTTTATTGGGACTATTATAGACATAATTAAAATGGGTCTAGAGAAAAACCGTTTGCAAGTACACACGTCACAGGAGAGTCTAAGTTTCAAATAAGGAAGCTCTATATCTGACCGACTCCGAAATAATCGTTTTCATACGGCAGACAGCAGGACAGACGGACAGACAGACAGACCGACATGTCTAGCTCGACTCCCATTCCAATGCTGATTAAGAATATATATATATATATATATATATATATATATATATAAGTTAACACATTGACTTAATGAATGTACAAATCAGTACTTCTGCAGCGAATACCATTTACAGGGCACATAGCCGCTGCCAATGACGTCACTGAGATTGCGTATTTGTTACGATGCAGTGTCGTCACTAAGATTGTGTCTTTGTCTAGCATCACTGAAGATCGTAGCATCGCGACGTCGATGGGTTACACGACGTTGCTGAAGTTCGTAGGATCATGCCTTCGTCAAGTCACGTACGCCACGCTGCTGTAGGGCTAGTTAGATATAAGTTTGATTTATATAGGTCAGTTTTGCTTTACACATTAAAGGGTTCGGTTGAGCCAAATAAGCAAAGAATCTTATCAGCGTTAATTGGCGCCCAACGTTAATCAAGAACTTACGCTCTGATTAAACGGTAAAACTTAAACAATAAAATATCAATTATATTTAAAATTTTGAAACTGACACGCCAATATCGGCTGCAGCAGCAAATAAAAATAAAACGGAAAAAAAAAACAACATTGCATTAAGTGCATAACTATAACCAATAGTGAAACAAGCTCAACATAGACTAGCTAGCACGTGCAAAATAAACATTTATTTAAATTTTGCAAGCGGCTCGCCAACACCGGCGTCAGTAACACATCAAGCAGATGATCAAGGAGAAACGTTTTGCGACCTTTTTAAGTGCAGTAACTATATTCGCGTCAACACCGACTATAGTCAAACGAATCTTTCAACATAACCTAGCCAACACGTGAACACTGGTGGCAGCAACTAGTACTTTTAAGAAGACTGCAGCAACTACAATCCACCAACATTTAAAAAAAAAAAAAAAAAAAAAAAAATTCTCTTCATGACACGTGGACACCAATGCGTACAAACGAATATTCTAAACAACAACTAAGAGGGTTGCGGCGATAATTGAACTTGAATAAAAGAACAACAACATTGAGAAGACTAAGGTCTTGATTAAAAAAAAATGTAAGTAGTATGCTCATATGTTAACAAAATATTCACAGTGAAATTTGAAAAGTTTTGATATATTTTTTTATAATACCAATTTTTGTTAAGTGGTATATTACAACGTGAATTTCACTTTTGCACCAAAAGCCTCTTTCTAATAAAATATTCCGAGTAAAGTAAATAAATAAATAATTAAATAATATCGAAAAATAATCATAATAGTTTCATATAAACTTGAATATTCAAAATATTTTTTATGAGTGACATAGAACTAGATTTACTACGTAAATTCGAAGGATTGGGTAGTACATTTAACACACCAACAGAAGCACTAGCAACAGATAAAATGGCTGTTACCCAAGAATAGATTAAGGCAATCGTAGAGGCCGCAGTCAATGATGCATTATCCTCACAAGAAATAGCATTTGAAGCAAAGCTTAGGCAGTTAAATGAAAAGCTATGCAGTTTTAATAGTTGCGCCTTGGAGGTGGAAACCTTTAGGGATGCGGAAATAGTCCCAAATGTTTTATGTAAGGAACCTTTGGACATAATAAACTCTCTTCCAGCGTTTGAGGGGAAACAAATGACTTATGTGTCTTGGAGGAAAGCGGCGCACACCGCATATAAAGTTTTTGAGGGCTATGATGGTAGCTCACAGCACTATCAGGCTCTAGGAATAATAAGAAATAAAATAAAAGGTCCAGCAGATATGGTGCTGTCCTCATTTAATACCCCCTTTAAATTTCAAGGCCATCATAAGCCGTCTTGATGCTACGTACGCGGACAAACGTCCGATATACTTAATCGAACAAGAATTATCGACCCTCCGTCAAGGCAGTATGTCAATATTGCAATACTACGATGAGGTAGAAAGAAAACTCACTCTGCTTACAAATAAAACTATCATGTCATATGATAATGTGATTGCAGCATCTCTAAATGAAAAGTATAGAATGGATGCTTTAAGAGTATTCATATCGTGTGCAAAAAAGTCACTAAGCGACATACTTTTTTCAGCCAGACCAAAAGATCTCCCTTCGGCTTTGGCTTTAGCACAAGAGGTCGAGTCAAACCACGAGCGTTACGTGTTCGCATGTAACTTTTCAAGAAGCGTTGAAGAAAGGGCTCAGAAATTTGAAAGTAAACAGCGAAATTATCGTATAGAAAACAATCAAGCGAAAAAAACCCCACACTTTGTCAGAAAGCAATCGGCCCAACCCAGACAGGAACCAGTGCAACCTATGGATGTTGACACATCCGTTCGGTCAAGACAAAGAGCTCAGAGCCAGGTAGGTGTATTTAGTAGGCAAAATTTAAATAATCATTATCCGACCCAACACCAGGAACAGTTTCAGGCAGTAAAAAGAGCAAACAGTGGCACGGCTAGGTTCACAGGTCCGAAAAATCAAAGAATTAATTTCTTAACTCCAGACACGTTGGACGGAAAGGATATCGAGTACCAGGACGAAGCAAATCAGCAAGTCAAAGATATAGAAGATGACCTCGAAGAATATGATGAGATAAATTTTTAGGCATAGCTCCCTGCTCCCGTTTATTGAAAGAACGGTCGCGGGGAAGAAAATCAAACTTTTAATTGACACTGGTGCGTCCAAAAAACTATATCAGACCACTAAAACAATTAAAAAAATATTTTTCCAGTAATTAACCCTTTTCGAGTTAAATCTATTCATGGTTTCAATTATGTAGACCAAAAATGCGTTATGAATCTCTTTGACATGAACACGACTTTCTTTATATTGCCAGATCTGAAAACATTTGACGGAATAATCGGACTCGACTTACTAAAACAGGCGGATATATTGCTGGACCTTAAGAACAAAAAATTACAAACAAATACTGGTTCAGAAACAATCCAGTTTCTCAAATGCGCAAGCGTCAATTTTACAGACATACAAGTGCCATTGCCAATAACACAAATATTTCAAAAAATGATAGGAAACCGTGAAGGCGTCTTTGCAGACCCTAACGCAGCATTACCATACAATACTAATATCGTAGGTACTATTCGAACTTCCAATGAAGAACCCATTTATTCGAAGCTATACCCATATCCAATGGGCGTAGCGGATTTTATAAATAACGAAATTAAAGCTCTATTAAAGGATGGCATCATTAGACCATCCAGATCCCCATACAATAGCCCCGTTTGGGTGGTTAATAAAAAAGGGACTGACGAGCAAGGAAATTCAAAAAAACGTTTAGTTATTGACTTTAGAAAACTTAATTTGAAAACTATTGATCACAAGTACCCGATACCAAGCGAGCCCGTTATTTTGTCAAACCTTGGCAAGGCAAACTATTTTACCACGCTTGACCTTAAGTCTGGGTTTCATCAAATTCTACTTTCGGAAGGGGACAGAGAAAAAACAGCTTTTTCAGTAGGAAGTGGGAAATACGAATTCTGTAGACTACCTTTCGGTTTAAAAAACGCCCCCAGTATTTTTCAAAGAGCCATCGACGATGTGCTCAGGGATCAAATTGGGAAATCATGCTATGTTTACGTCGATGATGTAATAATATTTTCTAACAGCATGACCGACCACATCAACCACATCGCGTGGGTGTTGGACAAATTGTACGAAGCGAATATGAGGGTTTCTCGCGAAAAGTCCAATTTTTTCAAGGACAATGTAGAATACTTGGGATTTATCGTATCACGCGGCGGTATAAAAACTTGCCCAAAAAAAGTAGAAGCTATTCGCAATTACGAAGAACCCACAACACTCTTCAATGTCAGGTCATTCCTCGGATTGGCTAGCTACTATAGATGTTTTATAAAAAATTTTGCATCGATAGCGAAACCCTTGAGCGACATACTCAAGGGCGAAAATGGTAAAGTGAGCGCTAGTCAATCGAAAAAATACCAGTAAACTTTAATGAACAGCAGTACCAAGCCTTCGAAAAGCTTAGGGAAGTTCTTGCGTCTGAGATTGTAATGCTACTCTATCCGGATTACACGAAGCCGTTTGACTTAACAACAGATGCTTCGTCTCTTGGGTTAGGAGCTGTTCTTTCTCAAGGCGGAAAACCCATTACAATGGTTTCGAGGACACTAAAAGATAGAGAGCAAAATTTCGCAACAAACGAGAGAGAGTTACTTGCGATAGTATGGGCTTTGAAAAATCTTAGAAACTACTTATATGGGGTAAAGAATTTAAACATATTTACCGATCATCAACCACTATCGTTTTCGGTCTCTGACAAAAATCCCAACACAAAGATCAAGAGATGGAAAGCTTTTTATAGATGAGCATAACGCTCAAATTTTTTATAAACCTGGAAAGGAAAACTACGTGGCTGATGCACTGTCCCGACAAAATATTCATGCCTTAGAAGAAGAGGCACAATCAGACATCGCCACTATTCCATAGTGAAGCGTCATTTACCCACACGATCGAGACGTCTGAGAAACCAATTAATTGCTTTCGAAATCAGATCATAATTGAAGAAAGTAAAATATCCTCAGATCGTACTGTAATTATGTTTGGAAAAATGATTCGCCACTTCATATACTTCTCGACTAGAGAAGTATTATTGCAAAAAGTGTGCGAAGCCGTTAATAAAGACGTTGTTAATGCTATCTTATGCGAACTCCCAATTTTGGCTTTCTTACAGTATAAGTTGGTGGAAATATTCCCTAAAACTATTTTTCATCACACAAAGCGAATGGTCACCGATGTAATCGACAAAAATGAACAGAAAGAAATTATTGTCGCAGAACATAATAGAGCACATAGAGCCGCTCAAGAAAACACAAAACAAATTCTAAAGGACTATTTTTTCCCTAATATGACAAACCTAATAAATGAGGTCATAGCAACCTGCAGGGTGTGTCAAAGATCAAAATACAATCGGCACCCTGTAAAACAAATACTGGGAGAAACTCAGATCCCATCAAGCGTTGGTGAAAGGTTGCATATCGACATTTACGCTACTGACAAACACTATTTTCTCACATGCATCGATAAATTTTCCAAATTTGCTGTAGTACAACCAATTACATCTAGAAATATTATAGATATCCAGTCCGCACTTTTGCAAGTTATTAATTTTTATCGTGACACTAAAGTAATTTACTGCGACAATGAACCTTCTATTAAATCAATGACAATAAAGTCACTCCTAAGTAACTTGTATGGAATCGAGATTGTTAATTGCCCACCATCACACAGTACCTCAAACGGCCAGGTGGAAAGGTTTCACAGCACTCTTGGTGAAATGGCACGATGCCTCAGAGAACAAAGAAAGATAAGTAACACAGTGGAGGCAGTGCTGCAGGCCACTGTCGAGTATAATAGGAGTATCCACTCGGTCACTAATAGACGGCCCATTGATTTAATCCATGCTAAACTCCCAGAACTTAATGCGGAAATAAAAGAAAAAAATTACTAGTGCACAAAAAACGCAATTGGATCGCTTTAACAACACGAGAAGAAATAGAATTTTTCAAGTGGGCGATATAGTTTTGGTGAAGATAAATAGAAGGTTGGGAAATAAACTTACACCTTTGTTTACTGAAGAAAAGATAGAAGCAGACTTGGGACCACAGTCTTAATTAAAGGGAAGGCGGTCCACAAAGACAATATAAGGTAAAATAGAGTTAATTTTGTGATAGTTTTGCTTCTCTTAGATTTATATTATGCTACTTTTCTTAACAACAGCCATAGCTTAAGTAACAGAATATACGAATAAATCTTCTAGTAGAAAAAGAATAAAATAAGACTCATAAGCACGAAGCTTTATCTTGTGCAAATATTATACTATCTCATAAAACCGGGTCTTAATGAAGCAACCACCTTAGCAGAATTGGTATTGTAAACCCTGTAATACAATATTAATGATGAATAGAAATAAATACTTTATGAGCATACTACAAATTTAACTATTAGAAATTGTAATTATAAGTAATGAATTTAAATGAATTTTTGCATAATATTATTAAGTTACTTAGGCGTAGTTAAACTGTAACATACAGCTTTATTACTCTACTCTGATGGCAGCGTTCACTCGGACAATTCACCTCGAGACAAAGACGTCATTATTTCCAACGACGATGCGATTAAATTTGATGAAAACACAATTATTGGAACTTTCTCCCTTAAACAATGCGGCTAATACCATAGAAAAGGTATATCAACATCTAAGGAGCCAACATCCATCCTTTGAAGATGTCCAGCAACCAGAAAGTACTGAGTCTACCATATATAAAAACTTAATTATCAAGAAAAACCTAAGCATCATCGAAATAAGTTGGAACTATGGAAAAACGATGCTGATACCAACATTTGAAACAAATTGTCTCGCTACTCGTTTCTATGTCTTCTCCAAACTACAGGAAATATAAGTCACCAACGCCTAGCACAACATCAAAGCTTTTTTTAAGAAGTCCGAGGACGACCTTTACTTAAACGAGGGAGGAGTTAACACATTGACTTAATGAATGCACAAATCAGTACTTCTGCAGCGAATACCATTTACAGGGCACATAGCCGCTGCCAATGACGTCACTGAGATTGCGTATTTGTTACGATGCAGTGTCGTCACTAAGATTGTGTCTTTGTCTAGCATCACTGAAGATCGTAGCATCGCGACGTCGATGGGTTACACGACGTTGCTGAAGTTCGTAGGATCATGCCTTCGTCAAGTCACGTACGCCACGCTGCTGTAGGGCTAGTTAGATATAAGTTTGATTTATATAGGTCAGTTTTGCTTTACACATTAAAGGGTTCGGTTGAGCGTTAATTTATATATATATATATATACTTTATAGGGTCTATCTAGCCTCCTTATGACAGTTACATACGTTCTGCATTATATCTGCATTTTTAGCTTAAAATTTCACATATATTCTCTGGAGTTGCTTACGATTATTAACCCATCTTATTCAATCTCGAAATTTTATCTAAACTACTGACCATCAAACATGAACTATTCAATGATTCATGTGACGAGTATTTGAGCTTCGGTTAGCGTTTCATAACTAAGGAATTTGGCTAAATCTCAAAAGCTGGTCTACTTTCATAATATTAGATTTCATATTCGGATTCAGAAAAAAACAAAAAAGAAATTAGAAAACTTTGTTATTCTTTTAATTTGTAATTTTTATACCTGTTACACTAGTGTAAACAGGTATATTCATTTTGTCGGAAAGTTTGTAACGCATTAAAGGAGGCATCGTAGACCCTATAAAGTATATATATTCTTGATCACCTCGACGAGACGAATCGATTTAGCCATGTCCGTCTGTCTGTCCGCCTGTCTGTGTGTTGCTGCGCGGTTTATTCGCTCAGTTTTAAAGATATTGGGCTGAAATTTTAAACTTAAGCTTTTCTAGGTCCTGTGTAGTTTCTATATTAAAATCAATGTGCCACGCCCACTTTTAGGTATAGCTCCCATACAAAAGTACAACATTTTGTCAAGTTCTTATAAGGAAAAAAATTATTTATAAAGCAAATGGCTTCAAATATGGTACAAATGCTTCCTATATTAAGCCAAATCTTCAGTTTAAAATGGTCCAAATCGTACCTAAATTTTAAGAATATATTTAATTTTTTAGTATTTTGAAATAAAAATTTAATACAAATGCTGCACACGAAGGTCTATCCACGTCAAATGTTGTGTAACAGGTATAAAGTATAAACTTCGGTCCAACCGAAGTAAACTTTTTTTCTTGTTTCTGTATTAAATACTTGAAGCGAAGTAAATACTTTAAGCGAAGACAACAATAATGATGTATATAAAATTTCACAAAATTTCACCTCATATTAAACGGACACTTTCGCAATGTGCGAATTGTCAGAAGTATGGGCATACCAAAAACTATTGCACTAGAGATCCAGTCTATGTTAAATGCGCTGGATCCCATACAACAATAAACTGCACTCTAACTTTCGACAAAGGTCAGACCAAATGTGCCCTATGTAATGGTAACCACACTACTTACTATTAATGCTGCGAAGTGTATAAAACACTAAAAGTTTAACGTTTTTCTAAGCTTCGAGAAAATTACCAAATAAAAATGTAGATATTAACTTAACCAAACTATCCCCTCTCAGCTAGTTCAATCCAAAACATACACACACACTTCCCTCTTCCCTCCTTTACCATCTAACTCAAAATCTACCAACATAAACTCCTTACCATCCTAACCAAATTCACATGAACCCTAATATCATGGTTTAACAAATTTCAGCTATACTTAACATAGTGACACTTTTAGTATCCAAGAAAATTCGTAAATATGTGCTCATTGTCAGATACACTACGAATTATATATATTCTGGAATGCTAACGGGTTACCTTCATGAAAATAATATTGATCTAGCACTTATTTCAGAAACACATTTTACATCTAAACATTTCCTAAAAATAACAGGCTATACTTAATATAATATAATATAAATCATCCAGACGGCAAAGGACATGGGGGTTACGCTATTATAATTAAAAATAAAATTAAATACTTTGGAGTTGAACATTTTAGCTACGATTATATTCAACAAAAAAGGTAAAATTCTTGTAAAAACAATAAATACCAATAACGCCAAATATATTTCAACAGGCGAGCCTACCTACTGGCCACCAGACCCGCGCAAAGTGCCTGACCTTATTGACTTCTGTGTTATTAAAAATATAAAGACTTTTTTTTTTTTTTTAATTGTTTACTTTATTTGCAATCAGTCCAATTTTGGACTATAATCAAATTTTATAACTAACATAACAAATTGACAATATAGTTTATTAAGGATGCGGTATGGCTAGGGAGATATTCAAATTAATACTGAACAGACCCAGTACAAGTACCTCATAACGATTGACGGTTTGGAAGATCCGAGGGATGAGTTCGTTTCAGTCTACGCTGGTAGAAGGTTTCTTGCCAAAATATTTGGATGTATATTAAGTTTTCCGAAATAATTTTTGCTGTGACGTGCAATCTCCTCTACAACCGTTGGTAGTCTTAGGTCTTTATGTATGTTTTCATTTCGAACATACCATGGAGCTCCAGTTATCTTACGAAAAGTAATGTTTTGATACCTTTGGAAGATATTAATACTAGATTCGACTGCAGTTCCCCACAGCTGTATTCTATAAGTCCCACACAGGCTTAAGGATAGCTTTATATAGCCTTATTTTATTTTCTAGGCTGAGTTTAGATCTACACCCAAGCAACCAGTGCATGCGCCGTGTTTTAAGTTTAAGCTGTTCTCTTTTTGCAACAATATGATTTCTTTTGTCTAGTATTACGCCCAAATATTTAACAGCATCGCACATTGGTATTAATACATTATTGGATTGACAGATTTAAATGCCGACTTGTAGCCAAGTAATTCGTTAATAAACGAAGAAACAGCTGTGTATACATCAGGTTGATATTTTGAACGCTTATTTGAATGCCAAGCTTCATTAAGACGTGTTTATGCAGCAGCCTCAGAAGTTCGTAGATGCCAGCCAGCCAAACAAAGTTTTGAAGCTTCGAAAAGCTATATATGGACTGAAACAGTCCGGGCTACTGTACTTATTTATTTATTTCGACAAGCTGCTACTCTGATTGTAATCGATCTATGCCATATGCTTACACATATGATCAAATACTCTAGTGAAGAATCATATAAAAAGCTGGATGTGGGTGGTGATTGATAATTTGTGGAAGAAAACAAATTTGTGTTAAAAAGATTTGAAGACCATTGAATTTGTTTGTATAAAAATTCAAAAAAAAAACTTATTTACACCTGCTTCAATTCGAAACCAAATAGAGAATAAAAGAAGACTTAGGAAAATCTGGCAAACTACTAAATGTTCCGAAGATAATAAGGGATCTAAAAGTAAAGCTTAAACAGAATAAAAATAAAAATATATAAAATTATCTGACAAATTTTTCCCTATGGAAGGCCTCTAAAAAACTCAGAAAATCGACAACCTTTATCGCACCATTCAAGAAATCAGATGGTATTTCTGCTAAAACAGAACGCGAAAAATTGCTTTAAATGGTATTTATTATCTTTGGAATATGATTAACGCAATAATAAGATACAACTATTTTCCCAAGACGTCGACGGTAGCAGAGGTCTTTGCTATTCCAAAACCTGGTAAAGATGCCACAAGTGCTGCGTCTTACCGTCCGATAAGCCTTTTCCAATATAATCAAAGTTTTTGAAAAAAATATTCCTTAACAGATTTCAACCCATCCTTGATAATTGATTATACCTGACCATCAGTTTGGGTTTCGGAAACATCACTAAACCATTGAACAAATTCATAGATTAGTTAATAAACTTTCTACCCATCTAAAAGATAGAAAGTATTGTATTGGAATATTTCTTGATGTTGAAAAAACATTCGACAAGGTATGGCACATTGGTCTATTGTTTAAATTAAAAAAGATACTTTCACCAGATTTTTACCACATGCTAAAGAGTTACATAGCTGATCGACATTTCTATGTAAAAGTTAAGGACGCTCACTCTACAATAAGGCCAATTAAAGCAGGTATTCCTCAAGGTAGCGTTCTTGGACCACTCTTATACGTCCTTTTTACACAAGACTTACCTATCCCAATAGAACCCTCTTCTATGATAGCAACTTTCGCAGATGACACAATTCTTCTTTATTCACATAAGGACTTAGCTACAGCCTCTAATATGCTTGAAAATATACTTGAAAAACCAAAAAATGGATTGATAAATGGGCCATAAAAATGTACAAAAACAAAACTGCACAAGTTATCTTTTACAACCAAAAGAGTTTTCTCCTTTAAAAATTAATAATGTAGACATACCTATTGGGAATTTACTTAGACAATAAACTGACTTGGAAGTTACACATAGAAAAAAAAGCGAAATCAAATGAAAGAGAAATGTCGTCAACTGAGCTGGCTTATGAACAAAAAATTGAAGCTCTGTATGAGCAATAAACTTCTATTGTACAAAAGCATCATAAAACCAATTTGGACTTACGGCCTTCAAGTTTGGGGTACATCTAAAACATCAAACATCAATATAATACAAAAGCAGCAGTCAAAAATACTTCATCAAATCACAAGAGCGGAATGGTATATTTCAAACGCAGATATATACAGAGATCTCAAAATACACACCGTTAAAGAAGAAATAGTAGCAGTTAGTAGAAGTTACCACACCAGTATCCTGTCACATTCAAACAACAAGATGAGTAATAAAGAAAATGTTATTTACGATTACTTCTTCATAGATCTCTTTTTTTGTTTTTATTTATAGTTGAAAGAAATTGTTCTCTTAAATTAATTTTATTCCTTTATCGATATTGTAAAAAGTACAAAATGTTGTTGTAGACAGATGTATAAATTTATTCATACAAAATATAAATAAACTTTAAGCAACATCCTCATTTTTAATATATAAGTTTCTAAAAACTTAAGTAAATAAATAAATTAGGTATGATTAAATAATTCATGTTTATATATGAAGACTATATTGTTTAATGATCCGTTCATGCCACCATTTATAAAGAGTTAAGAAATTGTATTTTTGTTATCTTTGATACTGAAGTAACAAAATTTTTTATATAAAAGCTTGCAAGTTGAAGCTAAGTTTATTTATTAAGCGAGTGTGAGAGGTTATATGGGTCCATATTGATATTCTATGCTCTATTTAGTAAAAATAGGGTATGTATGTATGTACGCACAGGCGGGGGAAGGCACTCAAAATGTCTAGTTTTATACACATAATTCAATTTCAACTAAATTTAAAAACTTTTTAAGTGGCTCTTTTTGTGAAGGAAATGTGGTATATAGTATATTATTCCTTTTTTAAAACAGTAATTAAATATGTGATCAAGAATATTTTATATCAATAATATTTATATGTAAGATTTCAGAAGCTTTGTGTACAATAACATTTTTTAGCAAACTGTTAGTATCATTTTTCATTATGCTAGAACGGTATTAAACCATCATTATGAGGCCTTCCAGCTTTGCTAGCCATAAGTGCAGTAACTTGGTGCCACGAGATATGCACAATAAATTATAAAAGACACGTCGATCTCACCCCCAAATCTTAAGATGAACGTTTAAATGCTCTTATGCATTAAGAATGCTGATATGCGTGATTGCTGGTTTGCATTCTGACCTGACTTTTCTCTGCTGCTAAGAGATTTTTTGTGAGCCCAAATAATTAAGCACTGGGAATATTACAGAACCAAACAAATTATTAAAAACGAATTAGCCGAAATGGGCTGTAATGTTTTCGAATACAAAATGTTTAAAGCACGTGCTTCTAGGGCAACGAACTACACAAAAACGTCGAGGACTGCGACTTTAAATTTACTAAACTGCAACTTGGCTACGTTGCATCGGGAGCATTCATTAAATAGAAAAGTCATTAAATACTAATCTATTTTCAATTTCTTTCAGATTTCATAATTTTTAATGACTATAATTACCAGTTTCGAACTTGAAAATGCCGTAGGTAAGAATCACATCATTTAAATTCTTTCATGTTTAAGGTGAATACTTTCTATTGTAATTTATTTAATAATAATTAAGTTTACTAATTGCTCACTTTTTATTGGTACGCAGAATGTTGTAAATGTTCGAAGCAAGTGCCAAGGAAAAATACATCGTTCATTTATTTTTGTTTCAATCAAATATTAATTTTATGGAGCCGAGAACTTTTCGTACAAAGTAAAAAAGAAAAGCGGAAAAATGAAAACTCGGACTAAACTAAAGTTTAAGTACCCGTCACACGACATTTTAATCTACTAACATTGTGTTATACATATGTATTTGCGTTATTAACATCGCGAGCATGACTTTGTTGATCTACCCATGTCCGTCTGTCTGTCTGACATTTTGTCTATCTGTCCGTTTGTTTTTTCAACGCGTTTCATTAAGTCAGTTTTAAAGATGCAGACCTGAAACTTTAATCTTAAGCTTTTCTCGGCAACGACTACTTTGCCAAAACCAAGGTGCAAAACTCATTTTTTGGCATAGCTCCCATATAGCCTCCATACAAAATTATTGTTATATCTGTATTTTTATATTCTTAATTTGACCCCCATCCAAAAATTGTACCTAAGCTACTAATAGCACTACGCGAAAAAAAAAGAAAATTAAAACTGCTCGGAAGAATAATAGTAGAGGTTATAAGTCTAGTCGAATAAAAATACTGTTAACTTGGAATGGTCAAAACCTCTTTGTGGGGCAACATAAAAACAAAAAACTGTAAGAATTTGACTGAACACTGCTTTAGTCTTTCTCAAATCTTAATAGGCTCCTAGGCAAATAAACAATTTGCGACCTTGTCTCAATTTAGTTGATAAATAAATAAAAATATGATGAACAAATAAAATAAATAAATAAAATATCTTTCACACGTGATTCATTGTCCGATTCAAGGCCGATCGGTTTACTAACAAAATGGCCAAATTTTTAATATAGATTGTAATTACGAAGATGAGCAATTAGGCGGATTTTGAGAAAAATTTGATTTGGGCCTAACGGGAACTTTAAACCCGGAATTTGGGCTTTGAGATTATCTCTGGAATCGGTAGAGCTAGGGATTTTAAGTCAGGCGCATTTTATAGATTGTTTAAAATTTTTTTTTGGGTTTTTCGGTATTTTTCGAAATTTGAACATAATACCCATTTGATTGGACCCAACACCGTCTTTTTTTTTTACGACTTTTGTTATAACTCGGTAACAGAAACGACTAGTGACTTGATATTGGACGAATTTGAAAATTGGCTAAAAATATTTTTTAACTGTATATTCATTTAACTATGTATGTAGGTGAGCACTAAAATATGACTTTTGAAAATGGACCTATGGACTTGATATTGGAATGTTGGCATAACACGGTTTATTACTCTGATTAGGTTTTGATTTCAATATTTAGTTTGACGACTATGTTAATTTATTATACGCTGGACGGACATACGCCGGACTTGGCAACATCAACTCTTCTCTCACTTCCTTTATTTAGTTGATAAGTAGAAGTATAGTACGATAAAACAAAAAACAAGGTAAAGCATTAATTTCGAAGTCTAAATAGCTGTGACACGAATTTTTGAACTCTCAGGCTTATTAAAGAAGGGGAGAGAATTCCTTGACTCTAAACATAGCCATTTTTCTTTCGTTCTCGGGTACAATCCATTCCAATTGGAGTCGCAGTGTCCTTTAATCTGTTGTTTCGAGTCATATTCCTACTATACTCTTTGCTACTAGTACTAATGTGTGGTGACTTACTTGAGTATCCATCTTGCAGTCGAGCATACTCGACTTCAGCGTTCTTTTCTTTTTATACCCGCCACACATAGTGTGAAGGGTATTATCACTTTGTCGGAAAGTTTGTAGCGCATTAAAGGATGCATCGGAGACCTCATAAAGTATATATATTATTGATCAGTTCGACGAAACGAATAGATTTAGCCATGTCCGTCTGTCTGTCTGTCCGTCTGCCTGTCTGTCTGTTTATTTTAACGCGATTTACTCGGAGACTTCTAGAGATATTTAGCTGAAATTTGAAACTCAAACCTTTCTCCGCAACGACCAGGTCAAGTTTGAATACGAAAGTGCCTATTTTTAGGTATAGCCCCATCCAAACTTACCGTTTTTTTTAGATTTTTATTATGAAAATAGTTATTATTTATGCATATATTCACTCCAAATTAATGTGCCACGCTCATTTTTAGGCATAGCCCCATATAAACTTACCGCCCATTTTTGAATTGTTGTATGAAAATATCTAATATCTAATATCATCCAATATCAAAGCAAGGTGCCACACCAATTTTTAGCTAAGGTCCATTTCTTTCAAGTTTTTGAAAAAAATGGTTATTTTTTTAGTAATGTATTGACTTCAAATTGAGTAAAAACATTTTTAATATCATCCAATATCAAATCCCATCTCGAAGTTCAATTTATGCCACTGATGATAACACATTAACAATTTAAAAATACGTGATGGGTATATAAGCTTCGGTTCCACCGAAGTTAACGTTTTTCCTTGTTATAATATTGATTTTATCAGGTGACGTATTCTTTTTACTTTTGTCTGACTACTTTATCTAGTTAAATTGGTTAATTTATGTACTTTCTGTTACAAAGCAATTCAGAAGTAACAAGCAAAAACGTTAACTTCGGTAGCACCGAAGCTCAAACACCCGCCACACAAAACTTTAATCATTTTCTTGAAAAAGAAAAAAAATGGGCGCTTGGTTTGTATTAGGGGCCATATCAAAAATAGGCGTGGCACCTTTCTCTTGAAATTGGATGTCATTAGAAGTGCTTTTAACTATATTTGTAGTAAATACATTTACAAATAATAACAATTTTCATAGAAAAAATCTAAAAAAATGGTAAGTTTGCATGGGGGCTACATCTAAAAATGGGCGTGGCACCTTTCTTCTGATGTTGGATGGATGGATATTGGATTAAAAGTGCTTTTTATCCGATTTGTAGTCAAAACATTCATAAATAATAACTATTTTCATACAAAAAATCGAAAAAATGGAAAGTTTGTATGGGGGCTATATCTAAAAGTGGGCGTGGCACCTTGGTTCTGGCATACAAACTGCCTAGGAACACAGAAAGCTTAAGTTTAAAGTTTCAGGTCAATATCTTTAAAACTTTCCGAGAAAAACGCATTGCAACAGACGGACAGACGGACGGACAGACAGACAGACGGACATGGCTAAATCGATTCGTCTCGTCGAGCTGATCAATAATATATATACTTTATGGGGTCTCCGATGCCTACTTTAATGCGTTACAAACTTTCCGACAAACTGATAATACCCTTCACACTATGTGTGGCGGGTATAAAAAGGAAGCTAGGTTTGTATTGGGGCTAAACCTGAGTAGTCATCTCTCACAAAAACGTGCCCAGTTGAACGAGAGGTTGCGCAAGCATCTGTGGCTGCTAGATAGAAGGTCCACCATCAAACTAAGGGTCAAACTTCTCCTTTACAAAGCCATACTTAAACCTATGTGGACGTATGGCATAGCACTCTGGGGCACTGCATAGAGAAACTGCAGGGAAAGAATCCAAGTCTTCCAAAACAAGGTTCTGCGCATTATTTCTGAGGCGCACCCATATCATACCAATGCTGAAATCCACTAGGAACTAGAAGTCCCCTCTCATAAGCCAGGAGGTGGCTAGGCTCACTAAGGCATATCTAGATAGACTGGACAACCATGTCAACCCTCTGGCCATAAATCTGCTGGATTACAGTACAACGACTCGGCGACTGAAGAGGTTACACCCCTGTATTTGCCACACACATAAACTTTTAAATCCTCCTCCCTCCTCCATCACCCCCACCCCTTTTTAAACCCAAATATACATTATCAATGTTATACATTACATTCGCTGATAGTCCCCTTAGGGACTGATTGCAAATAAAGAATACAGCAAATCTTAAGAATTTCTTGTTTGTGCGGGACCTCTTTACTCATTGGACTCGGAGTAAAATTTTGAAATTAGAGAGGGAGAATTAGAGAAATAACCACGTAACTGCTGGGTTAAAATCAGTTATATCAAAAGTTCAGAGACTTTTCCATTTAAAGTTGAATGTTAGAAAAACTTTATGTGTAAAATTTTTGCGAACACAAATAACGAAAACAAGGTAAAACGTTAAAACTAGTTAAAATACCAGTCACATTAAACTTCAAATAACTTACAGTGGCGTAGCTAATTTTTTCCAAAGAGAATGAGTAGAGTTCAATGACACGGAACAATCCAAGTTGAAACACTATATTGAATCTCATACAAAGTGCGTATGGGCAATTCCACGTGGAATTTACATATCACAAAAATTAAATAAAATTTATTGTACATTTTCAAATAATTGGTATAAAAAAATACAACTATTTTTTTTTTATTTTTTTTAACGCCCATGTTTTGGAGTTATAAATATTAAAATTGTGATTTTGTAATATTGTTTTAAAATACTAAAGTTAGAAATTTTTTGTTAAGAAATAGAATGTTTAGTTTTTATTCGACTTTCGAGCCATGTTTACAAAAAACAAGAAAAAACGTTTAATTCGGTGGAACCGAAGCTCGAACCACATCTTGTTTTAGTTTATTTATGATCATCAGTGGCTTAGGTAAAATTTTGATATGGGATGCCTAATCCGATACAACCAAAGTTAGGACGCAAAAAAAAAGTTTTTGAAAAATTATTCCTTAACAGACTTCAACCCATCCTTGATAATAGTTACACCATTCCTGACCATCAGTTTGGGTTTCGGAAACATCACTCAACTATTGAACAAATTCATAGAGTAGTTAACAAAATTTCTAGAGATCTAGAAGAGAAAAAGTATTGTATAGGAGTATTTCTTGATGTTGAAAAAGTTTTCGACAAGGTATGGCACATTGGTCTATTGTATAAATTAAAAAAACTACTTCCACCAGATTTTTACCACATGCTTAAAAGTTACATATCTAATCGAAACTTCTATGTAAAAGTTAAAGACGCTCACTCTACAATAAGGCCAATTAAAGCAGGTATACCTCAAGGTAGCGTTCTTGGACCACTCTTATACGTCCTTTTTACACAAGACTTACCTATCCCAATAGAACCCTCTTCTATGATAGCAACTTTTGCAGATGACACAATTCTTCTTTATTCACATAAAGACTTAGCTGTAGCCTCTAATAAGCTTCAAAACATACTTGATAACACCAAAAAATGGTTTGACAAATGGGCTATAAAATTTAACGAAAACAAAACTACACAAGTTATCTTTACAACAAAAAGAGCTTTCGTGCCCATTCCTTTAAAAATAAATAATATAGACATACCTATTGAGAAATCGGCCAAATACTTGGAAATTCACTTAGACAATAAACTAATTTGGAAATTACACATAGAAAAAAAACGAAATCAAATAAAAGAGAAATGCCGTCAACTGAGCTGGCTTATGAACAAAAAAATCGAAGCTCTCTATGAGCAATAAATTTCTTTGTATAAGAGCATCATAAAACCAATTTGGACATACGGCCTTCAAGTTTGGGGTACATCTAAAACATCAAACATCAATATAATAGAAAGCAGCAGTCAAAAATACTTCCACAAATTACAAGAGCGGAATGATATATTTCTAACTCAGATATACAAAGAGATCTCAAAATACACACCGTTAAAGAAGATATAGTAGCAGTTAGTAGAAGTTACCACACCAGTATCACTACAACGAGATGAGTACTTTCCCATACTAGAATTAACTACTAGACGACGTCTAAAAAGGATCCGACCAGCTGACTTACCGCACTATCAATAAACGCCTACTTATTTAATAAAGAAAAATGTTATTTACGATTTCTTCTTCATAGATCTATTTTTTGTTTCTAATTATAATTTTAAAGAAATTGTTCTTTTTTAAATTAATTTTATTCCTTTATCGATATTGTAAAAAGTACAAAATGTTGTTGTGGACAGATGTATAGAATTAATCATAGGAAAATAAAAAAAAAATTATTGTTATATCTTCATTTAAACCTAAAAATTTTTGGCCCAACTTTAGTTTTCCCCACCCAACCCCTTTGCGGAATATCTAATCTACATCACTGAAGATCATACATGAACTAACAAATTTTTGTATGGTGGGTATTTGAGCTTCGGTTCTACCAAAGTTAACGTTTTTCCTTGTTAACAATTAATTTCGTAACGAAAGACATACAGGGGTGACACAAGAAACTTCAGAATTTTGGTGTAAGTGTTTTGGTGTACAAACTCAAAACTTACACGATTACTTCAGGTTTTCATTGATCCATGGGGTAGCCAATTTTCTAAAAATATTTTTAATTTTTATACAAATTAAAAAATTTGCAATCCGTCAAACCAAAAATGAAACTACAACTAAAATGTAAAACTCAAAACTCTAGTAGAAGTGTTTTTTCTGTTTCGTTGTAACCCCTGTTACTGTGTTAATTATTATTATCTTTTAGTTGCTCGTTTACGTTCAGTATGTTTGTTTTACAGAAAGAAACTTCAGTATTTTAAAAGATACAAATACATAATAGAAAATCGGTCAACATTTTAAAACTCAAAATTTTGAAAATGCATTGTTCAAAAATTTGGTCTCTCAAATAAAAATTCAAAAAGAAAGATCGCTAAAGTTGAGTATGTTGGATTTGCAAGATACCTTGTACCAAATCTTTATGTACCTTAAGTTAAGTCCTATAGGACAACCCATTGTATTGGATATTGATCTATTTAATTGGGACTATCATAGGCATAATTCATATTAAATGTAAAATAAGAAACAATGACGCTTTATGCAAAAGCCCAAAATTTTGGAGTAGATTTGTATGGGGAGTACCTTAATATGGGTCTAGAGAAAACCCGTTTGCAAGTGCACACTCTACGGCTTAGGAGAGTCTAAGTTTCAAATATGGAAGCTCTATCTCTTATAGTCTTCGAGATAATCGTTTTCCTACGGCAGACAGCATGACAGACGGACAGACAGACGGACAGACAGACGGACATAGTTAGTTCGACTCCCCTATCAATGCTGATCAAGAATATATATACTTTATAGGGTCTATCTAGCTTCATTCTATCTGTTACATACATTTGCACAAACATAATATACCCTTTTACCCGTTGGATTCAGGGTATAAAAATAAGTTTATAATATTTCCATCCCAATAGGTAAATCTCAAGTGGAATCGCGCGTATGTTTCAACTTTTAAGCTAAAACTACTTATATAATTTTTTTTTAAAGAAAATGGGAGGTTTGTTTGTGGACTATATGCTACAGTCCCATCCCTTATCAAATATGTAGTGTACTATATGAATGGTTTGACACTAAAATTATTATATGCAGTTTGAAGTGGAAGCATTCAAAATAATATCTTTTTATATTATTAGTGGTCCGATCTTATTCAAATTGAAACTGAAAACATGGTTCATAAATATAAGCATTATATTTATGTACCAAAGTGTTTTAAAACCCCAATTTTCGAAATAAAAACTTGAAAATGGGTGATTAGTTTGTATGGGAGCTTTGTTGGAATCAAATTCGCAGCTGACATGAATGTTTTATTTTTATACCCGCCACACAAAGTATTGAGCTGAAATTTGAAACTTAAGACTTTCTCGGGAACGACTACTTTGTATCTTAAAACCAAGGTGCCACGCCCATTTTTAGGTATAGTCCTCATACAAATATACCGCCCATTTTTGTGTTTTAATAAGAAAATAGTTCTTATTTATGAAGATATTCACTCCAATCTGGGTAAAATCACTCCTACTGTCATTCTTTGAATGTACTACCGATATGACAAGGATCGAGTCGCTATAACATACAGACCCTATACAAACTTACCATCTACTTTTTTTTTTTTTCAAGAAAATTTTTGTTATGTTATGTTGCATCATCATACAAGAACTAATTAAAATTTTGTGTGGTGGGTATTTGAGCTTCGGTTCAACCGAAGCTAACCCCTTTTTCTTGTTATTTATACATTAAATGAATTTTGTGTAAATCGCCTAATGTGTTGTTCTAATGTACAAAACTTTCGTAATATTAATAGTCCGGTCAATTTAGACATAAAAAAATTGGTCAATTAACAATAATTCTCGGAAAGCTTAAAATTGGTGGAGAGCTTGGTTTTACCATTACAAATAAAGTTTTAAAAATCCCCATCGATTTTTTTTTTTTTTGGCTAATCGTTGGAACATTCAAATAAATAGCTCAAAATCTTCTCACTGCACCTTCACGCTGAAAAGAGGCACATGCCCCGCAATCACATTCAACAGTGCAATTATACCTCAGGCCAACTTCGTTAAATACTTGGGGATGGTATTGGACAAACGACTTACTTGGAACAAACACATAACAATGATAATCGGTACTTGCCGATCTAAACTGAAAAAACTTAACTGGCTTCTACGTCCATCGAGTAAACTGCGCCTAAGCAATAAGTTGCTCATATATAAAATGGTTATTGCGCCATCTTGGAGATATGGACTACAAATATGGGGCACCGCTTCTAAAACACAAATTGAACGTGTTAACAATGCAAAATAAAACTTTGCGCTATATCTGCAATGCGCCGTGGTATGTTCACAACACAGTCATAAGAAAAGACTTAAATGTACCATCAGTCTTTGATGAAATAAATCGACACAGCTCCAGGTATAATGATCGTCTACGTGATCACATTAACCCATTGGCTTCGGCTCTCGCTGTCAACACATGCAGAAGGCGCCTTAAGAGACTCCACCCAGATGATCTACCTACGCGGCAATAGACTCTAATAGTGACACAACTTTTATTTAAAACTATTACTTTAACGTCACGTTTTGATTTTTATAAATATGTTTAAAGTTTCTTCAGTGAAATGCTCAACAAAAAAATAAATAAATAATAAAAAAAAAAAAAAAAAAAAAAAAAAAAAAAGTCTTACCATTTAGGTTATTTGGCTATTTTACTATATATACTTTATTTGCAATAAACTTTTTAACTGAAGATTAAACAGTTGTGGTTGATCGTGGAATGCCAACTTTAATCGACGCTAGAGTCGCGAGAGGTGATGAGTTTACTGAGAATTTAAAAACCCAAAAAATCCGTTACAATACACGTGAATTGCAGAAAATCATACAACCGGAAATCTTCAATCGCTGCAGTAAAAAACAAGAAAGAACGCTGAAGTCGAGTATGCTCGACTGCAAGATACCCTGTAGCCAATCTATATGTACCTTAAGTTAGGTTCTATTCTACTACCATACCTCATTAAATTGGATTTTCATAGAAAAACTTTAAGAATCGGGTTTATCTTTGTATGGGGTAATAACTCAAATTTTGTTGGGTCTACCCATATTGGTCTATTTCATTGGGACTACCATAGACATAATTTGTACTAAATTTGAACTTCGTAGAATAAAAACAATGACTTTTTATGTAAAAACCCAATATTTTGGGTTAAATTTGTATGGGGGCTATACCTTAAATTTTGTTGGTCCTACCTATATTTGGATATTTTTTTGGGACTATCATTGACATTTATACTAAATTTGAATTTTCTAGAATAAAAAACAATGACGTTTTTATGTAAAAACCCAAAATTTTGGGGTAGATTTGTATGGGGGGTACTCCTTAAATTGGGTCTAGAAAAAAACCGTTTGTAAGTGCACACTTGACGGCCTAGGAGAGACTAAGTTTCAATTTTAAAAGCTCTACCTCTTATAGTCTCCGAAATAATCGTTTTCACACGGCAGACACCATGACGGACGGACAGGCGGACGGACGGACGGACAGACAGACGGACGGACAGACGTTCGATCCTTCCAATGCTGATCAAGAACATATGTACTTTATAGGGACTATCTTGCCTCCTTCTGTCTGTTACATACATTCGCACAAACTTAATATACCCTTTTACCCTTTGGGTACAGGGTATAAAAACGTGAGGAGGCTAGTACTTCGAAAAAAAAGATTCGACTGACTGCGCTAAAGTATTTACAGAAATTGACTCCACACCTCAAACAATAATTACGAAAGGAATTCGCTTTCTTCTTGCGGTTTATGGAGCTCCAAAAAAATGACTTGCATTGATAAATACCGATACTTAACTTTTGTAAAAAATACGCGAAATAAGAAACAAATACAACTATCATGTCTTCCTTCAACATCGGCATTAGCTATTCAACATTTATATATTGTACTAGCTGAACTACCCGGCCTTGCTCGGGTCTTCTAGTAATACCTTATTTCATATGTCTAGATCAATTATTTGAAAAAATAAGACTAATTTTTTTTTGGTTCACCCACCGCTCGATTTTCCAATGGATTATACTTTTCTCGGTGTAATAACATTTATACCGAGTTTCGTTTCTCTTGTTCAATTATTTGCAAAAAATAATATTAATTATATAAATTAAATTATAAATTTAATTTTTGATCGCTTTTATGGGGCCTCGCCCATCGTCCGTTTTTTTTTTTTTAACCTTTTTTTAATATGTGCGAGTATACCGAATTAAATTTCTCTCAAATACTTCTATGGGAGCCACGCCCACCGCCCATTTTTCTCAAACTACATATGTTTTTTTTGTGTGTTGAAGAAAAAAAAAATACATTTAATTGAAATACGTGGTTTTTTGGAAATATTAGATGAATTAATGATTAGTTCAATGGAGACAACGCCCGCCATTCCAATTAGTGGTATGAAAAATAGTTTATGTCCGATTCTTAGACCAACTGAATATACACACAAAAATTTTCCGTTTTCGTGGAGTATCGTTACAAACGCTGTGACATGATATTTTTATATATTATAGCAGGTACCCGCGGCTTTGCTCGGGTTTTTTTTTTGCTTCTCTTTGGTGGCTAAATATAAATTGTTCAAAAAATGTGGGTTCAAATTTTGGAAATCCCCTAAACACGACTAACCATGATTCAAATGCGCCCAGTTTCAAGTCTCTTCGTCTATTCAATCCAAATGTATGACTTTTTTCAAGGCTCTACATAAGGCCCCCGGGTCAAAATATTCTAAAATTCCGTCTAAGTGCTCACCTGTAATAAAAAACAAATTGGTCAAATAATCTATATTGGGTCCACATATGGATCCCAGGTCCAAATTCCAGAAATTCCTTGAACACCTAGAACGCTAAAAATGTTTTTTAACCATCTTTCAAATGAGCCCTGTTTCAAGTCTCTAGAGTCTATTCACTCCAAAGATATGGCTTTTTCCGGTTTCAAGGCCCTCATTAGGCCCCGGGTCAAAATTTTGCAAATATTTTTCCTTTCTGACCACATCTATGATGAGAGCAACAAAACAAAAAAAAATAGTTCAAATCGGTCAGGTCATTCTCGAGTATATATTTTTATATATGTATATAGATATACTATCAAGTTCAAACATCAAATCAACTGAACCCAGAAGACTGGGGTTGGAAATATAAAGAAAATACTCTGGAACCAATTTAAACCTTACACCCACCTGCTACTGAAAAACTCCTCAGCACTATTTTTGCAATTGCAAAAAAGGCTGTAGTGCCAAATGTGGCTGCAAAAATGTCGGATTGCTGTGTTCAGTCTTGCTCAAATGTCCAGTTGAGTACAATAAAGAAATATTTTGTGTTTTTAATGAAGAGAACAATGACTCAGCCAAATTTTAATAATATATGAACATCCAGCAAGAGAAAGAGGAAGAAGAAAAATAAAAATCAAAGAATACATGACTGTTGAAGTTGACTTCTTAAGAGTATCCTAAATCTGATTGACATGACAGTTAGGTCACATCTAGAACTTACGGGGTTTGTTCTCTTAAATTATCCTAAAATTGTAATGTGTTAAAACTAGGCCGACTTACACTTCCTCACAGGTTTTGTGGAAATGTAAACATATCATGTATAATGTGACTCTTAGAATCTTAGGAAAAAAATCATTAAGACCACTTTTGTAGAGAATATTAAGATCTACAACTTGGTTTCATGATTTTTTTTTTTAAAAACTTTTGACCTTTGACTGCGAATAACTTTTGTAGCACACATGGAATCGATGGGAATTTTTAAAACTTTATTTGTAATGGTAACCCAAACCCAAGCTCTCGACCAATTTTTGGCTCTCCGGGAATAAGTGTTATTTAAAATGTCTATATTGACCGGACTATAACTAAAGATGTTGAAGTAAAAATGAAAAATATTTTGTAAATTTGTATGTAATATAATTTTCATTATATTTATGGTATTTTATATAGAGTGTGCTTGACTGACCTACACTTGAAAAATTTCAATAAAGTGGTTGTGCATTTTATCGGTCTTAAAATGTGTAGTTATATCAACACGAAATTCATGTATTGCTACAAATGTAACAAAAAAAATTTGAACATTTCGTTTTTCCTTGATCGAATTCCAAGTAATTCTGATAAGCTGCCTTGTTGATCGGGCTAATATGATGATTGGGCAGTCAATCAGAGTAAGATAGATTAAAATATTGCAATACATAAGTTGATTAAGGAATTGTAACTAAAATCAAAAATCAAGAAAAACATGAACTTCTGTAGGACCGATGCTCAAATACCCGATACACAAACTAGATATAACCCGAACCGTAACATATCGGTAGTGTATAAATAGGAAAACATTTAAAGTTGTTTAATCAAATTTGGAGTGAATATATTTATAAACATTAACTATTTTCATGTAAAAAACTCGAAAACGGGCGATAGGGTTGTATGGGGACTATAACTAAAAATGAGTGTGTCCAAATCGTTTTGACATAGAAACTGCTTAGGACCAAACAATGCAGAGGTTGTAAATGTTTTCATATACTCGTATAAACTCCAAAATGGGCGGTAGATTTGTGTGGGAGCTCTGCCTTAAAATATGTAAAATTTGAACTGCTTATGGCGAAGAAAAGCTTAAGTTTCGATTTTCATGTCAATGTCTTTAAAATAATTCCAATGGAACGCATAAATTCATACGGACAGGACAGACAGACGGACAAACAAACGGACAATCGCACAGACAGGAAGAAGGACATGGCTAGATCGACTTGTTTCGTCGTGCTGACCAAGTATATATATATATATTTCATAGGGTCTATGATGTCTCTCCTTTAATGAGTTACAAACTCTCTGACAAAATGATAATACTCGGATACACTATGTGTGTCGGGTATAAAAATTGAAACGATACTATATGCTTCAGTTTGTAAAAAATAGCATATGTACACATGTATGTAAGAAATTAGTCGTTTGAAGCTTTTGAAAACAACTTGCTAATTTGGAGGTTAGGTTACCTGGTGCTCTTACGAACCATTATGTCTTTTCTGGTGTATAATGCTTCCTTTAGTATGCTAAAAACGTTTCGGCGTACTAATAATACTTGCTCAACATTTTATGTGACAAAAAGAATACTGGCCAAAGCGACCATGTTCAAGTATTTTGATATTCTACATTTTTTTTTGTTCAATGTTTTGTATTGCTTCAATAAGGTTTTACAACTGCGTTTTTTGAAAATAAAGAGAATAAACATATCCATTAATCGAAATTTAAGAGAGTAAGCTGCTACATAAAAAATAGTATACATATATACATATAAGAGCATCAGTATATTTTTCAATCCTTGGGGTTCGGCAGTCGAATATCTCTTGGCAGGAAAGCGAAGCAGAGCAGCATCCCCAAAAGCGAAATGCGTTCGGGCAGGAAAATATGAGTATGAGCTATTAATGTATAATTGTGTCGAAAAGCTGTGTGGGTACTATCGAGGGTATGTACATACGTACATAAGTATGTGTATATATGAAGAGGAAATGGAAGAGGAGTGTAGGGGGTGGGTAAATATTTTATACTGTTTAAGCTGAGAAATGCTTTTCAATTACATATGAACGTATTTAGTATGCAGTAGTATGCATTTATGTACCATATACATACGTATATAAGTCCTAAGGCAGTATGTGAATGCTTTTGGGAAATTGCACATATCAAATCAAAGTGGATCTCCTAAGCATGCACTTATGTACATATAGTAGACTATGGTATCTATAAAATGTCTGTTTATATATTTGTCTACGCGAGTACTTTAAGTGTACATATGCAAATTGAATGTACTTATATACCTGCATATGTATGTACATGTATTAATATACATACATATTCGTATATACATACATATATGTATAGATAATATACTTTATATGTGTGTGTTCATACATATGTACATATGTACAATAAACTCAAATTGAGATGTCTTGTGGATGTGCTATTAATGTAAGCGCAATGCCCAAAATGTGTTGGCAGCAAAAACTTAGCTCTCCTCGAGTTACAGTAGGTATACAAAGATTGAACAACGAAAACCGCCACATCCGAGCGTCCAGCAAACAAACACACATATTGATACAATCTCACGCACAACGTTTATATACATACACGTGGTGTATATAGTATAAAATGTTTTGTATCGTTCATACATACATACATATATACACACACATACATACGAAAAATCTCACATATACCATTTACGAGGAGCTTTACTAGGCTAGGTGGTTCAAACAAGGATGAGCGTGCGAGTGTGCCAGTATTTGTTGGAAAGAGCGTATTGTATGTTTGTATGAACGATTTTATGTATGTATTTGGTTTAATGTACATATGTATGCACATAGTTAGTAACTAACAGACAGAAGCTGCACGATGCGCACCCCCAGGTAGTACATAGCCAAAGGCTGGGTCTTGGTAGCAGTTGCAAAACTCCGTACGGCATCGTAACGAATCGTCGCCGGTGTCCTTTCCTCATTGTCGGAAAACAAGTTAGCCAAGTTTGGCAAATCCTTTGGACGAAACCACAAAGGAGATACGGAAATTTTTGCAAACTCTGCCGCCGTTAATGGCAAGCAAGTGAAATGAAATGTAAGGAAACAAACACAATCTGTGTGCCTAGGTAAAAATGGACGAATTCGGAAATTGACTTACCGGAAGCGAAGCCTTATTCTGTCAATGCAGTTACTCCCGTTTAGTCTGTTTAGTGAATTAAGTAATAATATAAAATATTTGCGCTGGGCATAACCTTGGGACATTCGCACAAATACTTATTACCGTCGGCAATAATACATTTAAATCGACTACACGTTTTCTCGATTGTACATCCTTTCGAGAACTCGCGTTCCGAGGTGTATTCAGTTTAAGTGAAGTGTTTTTATACCTTTTTTGTTTGTGATTCATACCACTTTTATTTGCCTCAAATTCCGAGACATAGGTCTGTCCGAAAGCTTCATACTGGATTTCGCAAGTAACTTCCGTAGAAAGGTAATTACTATTCACCTTTATAGTTTTGCAAAACAATGTTATATTTAAACTAATATGCATTTTGTTTTCTGTAGGAGTTGGACATGTCGTTTCTGGCTACCTTAGACGCAAATGCATGGCAGGTAAGATCTTATTATTTTTAAATAAATGAAGTCGGAAATGTTACATTAAAAGTTAACTTTTTTATTACTGATAGTAACTGAGTAATAATTTAATAAAGAAACTTATTGTACTTCGTATAAAAAAAGGTATTGGAATATTGTAGAAATCGTCAAAATGCTCTGTTTAAATACATGAGAGTTTAAGTGACTCACTTCTACGGTATTATCTCTGTGAATTTGTATTTATTGACTGAAGTTTTCAAAACATAATTACTTAGCCCTGTTCTAAATATCCACTTCAAATTCTATTAAAGTTTTCGAAATCATAATTTTGTTTTATTTTTTGAAACAATGAAAAACGTTAGCTTTGGTAGAACCGAAGCTTAAAAACCCGTCAAACGATGATAAGACTATATTTTCTGGAGTTATGTGCTACATATAATGAGCCTATTTTAATCGTGTGTCCTATTGGCTGCTTCAACAATTATTTTATTATATTTAAAATACATCGCTTCATAAAAACCCATATTTTCATTAAAAATACTCAAAAATAAGAGGTAATTTTCGATAAGGGTTATATGTTATAGTGTTTCCCCTCAACCATGGGTCCGATTCTGGGGCTATATGCTATAGTGGGCCCACCTCCACTATGGGTCCTTTTTTTGACATGGGTCGCTATTAGAAGTGTTTTTACCGTATTTGAAACAAATCGCTTCATAAATAAATCATTTTTCCTAAAAAAAACTTAAAAATTGGCGGTAGATTTATATAGGGGCTATATGCTATAGTGGACCACCTCAACCATGGGTCCTTCAATAAACTTGGGTTCCCATTAGAAGTGTTTTTACTGTATTTGACACAAATCGCTTCAAAAAACGCCTTTTGATAAAAAAAAAAACCTCAAACATTTGTATGGGGGCTATGCCTAAAAATGGGCGTGGCACTTTGGTTTTAACACTTTAACTGATTAGTTCAGTGAAAAGCTTAAGTTTTGATTTCCATCTCAATATCTTCAAAACTGAGCAAATGAAACGTGTAACTACGTCTCGTCGAGCTGATCAAGAATATATATACTTTATGGGGTGTACAACGTCTCTTTTAATGCGTTACAAACTTTAAGACAACTGAATATACCCTTCACACTATGTATGGCGGGTATAAAAATCAACGAAAAACTATACTATTTTTTTTAAATAATACTTTGAACTGATTTCGTTTTATTAACAACAGCAAACGTTTCGAATTTTATGCAAATTATTAACTATTTTATTCTCAACTATTTTCTGCTTTCATTTACATGCACGCTCACAATGCATAGCCCGGAAAGTCTTTCCAGGTCAGTTGTAGGTAGAAATTCGTTTGCTTTCTTAAATAGGTATAAATTTTGTGCCTCTTCTTCCAGCCAAACGTAGCAAAGGCACTATTGCTCACAGATCGGCTGTGATTACATCCGCTTTATGTAGAAGTAATTTAATCACATGCAAAATATTCTCAATATGCTAACCAACCGCAATAAAATCAGAAGATTTTGTTTCCAATTGTTATTAGACTTATTGTATGGAGCTTTAACAACTTCTGAAAAAACTTCAGAAAATCTTCTGATAGTCTTGTACTTTTACACATCTTGGAATACACTCAAAAGTAATGCCTAGTTTCATACAAAAATTCGAAAATTGGAGGTCATTTTGCATGGGGGCCATACCTAAAAATGGGCGTGGCACTTTTCAGCTTATATTGAATGCCATTAGAAGTGATTTTGTCCAATTTGTAGTAAAAATATTCATAAATAATAACTATTTTCAAACCAAAAATCGAAAAAAATTGGTAAGTTTGAATGGGGCTTTATCTAAAAATGGGCGTGGCACCTTGGTTCTAACATACATACTGCCTAGGAGCACAAAAGGCTTAAGTTTAAAATTTTAGGTCAATATTTTTAAAACTTTCCGAGAAAAACGCATTGCAACAGACAGACGGACAGACAGACAGACAGATGGACAGACAGACGGACATAGCTAAATCGACTCGTCTAATCGACCTGATCAATAATATATATACTTTATGGGGTCTCCGATGACTCCTTTAATCCGTTACAAACTTTCCGACAAACTGATAATACCCTTCACACTATGTGTGGCGGGTATAAAAAAATCTCAATAACTTAGGTAATCGGATATGTGTACAAATATTCAAAAAACTTAAAACGTCAAAAAACGACTATGGCAGACATTTTTGGGCCATTTAATTATTAAAACGCAGTTTCCCCAGCCCTCTTCATCTACCACTTAGAAAACCCCAAATTAGCACTCAAAGCGCTTAGACATAGAAATATTAAACACAAGGCGTGGAGTGGTTGGCTAATTTGATCAATTTCGAAAGACCAGAGTTCAAACTCTGGTGAACCATTATCTCAAACTACTAAATTCTTATTGAAACGCAAGTCTATTGTTATAATCTAACTATTTGTGCAATTTGAAAATCATTCTTAAAAAATAAATAAGAGCCAAATCTTTATCAAAATTAAATTAAATTTAATCTTATGATTTCATTTAAATTTAATCCAACGTCCGGCAAGATCGTACTTCCAATGACATCACAATGTTAAAAGGACATAGATTTTACATTGTTTGAGGATTGTCGAAGCATATGCCGCTGTTACAAAGGAGATTAAAAATCTCAAGCGTAGTGGTAAAAATTTCGAAAAACTGGGTTCTCTGCTGTTATATATACATATGGCAGCTAACAAAGTAATTCTGTGAACACAGCTGAGCTTCTACCAAACATATAATTGAAAGGTTGACCATACATCAATATTAAGTCCGGGTTAAAGGCAAGTCTGCCCAAAAACATTATTCATCTCAATCGTCATGATCTTAGGCTACTAACTGGCTAAGTATACTATATGTGCCTTTCAAACTTACCGACAAAACTGAACACGCCTGTTTTACTCTATGGAGCAGTTAATACCGATACTATTTCCACTACTACCTGGAAGAGTACGAGGAGTATTAGGATAATTTATGAACCGTCCTTTTATAAAATTTAAATATAGTATATACATACATGAAGACTGCAAAAAGTATTCTTCCACAAAACTTAACTTGACTGCAACCGCTGCAGTCCAAAGGCTTTTTTATTATTGAAGTACCCGTTGATGTACGAGTACTAAGGGTTTTACGAAAAACCCGTAGTGGACAATAAAATAATAATGTCTTCAATTATTTCATAAGTGATATTTTTGTGCAACGCACTATATGCCACTCAGGGGAAAAGAACAGGATGGAGGAGTGACAATAAATTGGAGAACCAATTAAAAAAATGTGGCAGTAAAACGATTTAAAAATGATTTGAAAATATTTGGAGAAAAATGTGTTTTTAAAACTTGTTTTTAAATGTTTTGATCATAGAAAAAAATTCTGAATTAGGCTTAAATTGAAGCTTGAACCTTCCGTTACAAGATCACCTCAAAGTCAAAAATAGTACTTTTTAATGGCAAGATTCTCATTTTGCGATGAAAAATCTCTAAGCCTAGTGCAATGCTTGAATCATTTTCCGTGTCTACCTGTGTTAAAAATGCTGCTGCAAATCAGCGAATTAAACATCGAATGAAACAGCGAATTTAACAGCGAATTAAATAGCTGATATGGCTCGTTTTTATAATAAGACATGTGTGATACAAGGTGATCAAAAAACTACATAGCTATCAAAAAACTTTCTCAACTCTTTTCGGAAATTGTTAAAGTCTTGGACATCTTGTCTACACTTCGAATCCCAAACATAAGAAAATCGGGATTCCAGTTATATTCTGCTGTAAAAAGAACAGTTTTTATACCCGTTACACATAGTGTAAACGGGTATATTCAGTGAGTCCGAAAGTTTGCAACGCATTAAAGGAGGCATCGGAGACCCCATAAAGTATACATATAATCAGCTCGTTGAGACGAATCGATTTAACCATGTCCGTCTGTCTGTCCGTCTGTTAGTTGCGAGGCGTTTTACTCAGAATGTTTTTTAGATATTGACATGAAATTTTAAACTTAAGCTTTTCTTACTCCTAGGCAGTTTGTATGTCAGAATCAAGGTGCCACGCCCATTTTTAGGTATAGCCCTTATACAAACCTACCGCCCATTTTCGGGTTTATGTATGAAAATAGTTATTATTTATGAATATATTGACTCCAAATCTGGTAAAAACACTTCTTATGTCATCCAATGTCAAAGGTGTCATGACCATTTTCAGGTGTAGCCCTCATACAAATATACTGCCCATTTTCCAATTTTGGTTTGGAAATAGGTATTATTTATGAATATATGCACTCCAAATTGGGTAAAAACACTTCTTACGTCATCCAATGTCAAATCCAAGGTGCCATGCCCATTTTTAGGTACAGCCCTCATACAAACTTACCGCCCAAGGTTAACGTTTTTTCTTGTTATCGTTGAGCTTATGACAAAAACAGCAAACATTTTGCAAAGATAATCTACTGATTTCATTGCGGTTGGTAAGCATATTGAGAATATTTTGCATGTTGTCAAATAACTTTTAGCAAAAGAATATGAAGTAATCCTCCAGCAGCCAAAGAAAATGAATTCTGGCGATGATCAATAATTGTAAAATCTGGATTCATTCTTGGCCTCTTTTCAAACGAAAGAATTCCACCTTTTGCGCTATCTAGGCTACATCCCTTGCATTTGATCAAATGCTCTAGTGAAGAGGCACGAAAAATTTACGAATTTTCAGCAGATGTGTAATGTGGATGTCGGTGGTAGGACTGTGTGATTGATTGATTAATCTTGCAGCAATCGATTATTTTGTATAATCAATTAATCGATATGTTCAAGAATCGATAATAGAGTAATTAACAATCAATTATCAAATATTGATAGTGGAAAAGAATCGCTGCATTTATAATTACAATTATTGGATCATCAGAAGCAGAGAACCAACCACTGAAATGCGTAATAACAAAGATTTTTCAAGTAAGAAGTAAAAAAAATTGTGACCAATATCATTATACTCACAGTGACAAGCAAAAAAATTTACAACAATCACACAGTCCTGGTAAGTGGTGAATTGATGTTTATACCCGTTACACGTACTGTGAACGGGTATATTCAGCTTGTTTAAAAGTTTGTAACGCAAAAAGGAGGCATCGAAGACCCTTTAAATTATATATATTCTAGATTCTTGATTGAGTCGAGACGAATTCGTCAGTCCGTCTGTTTGTTTCCTCGCCTTTTACTTAGTCAGTTTAATAGATATTAAGCTTATTAACGAGTAAATCAAGTATGAAAACGAAATTGCCACGCCCATTATTACGTATAGCCGCCATAAAAATCAACCAATTATTTTCGAGTTTTTGTATGAAAATAGTTGTTATATAAGAATGGGTAAAACACGGCTTATATAATCCAATATCAAAACTAATGTGTTATGCTCATTTGTTAGGTGTAGTTCATATTTATGAATGTATTCAAGTTGGGTAAAAACATTTCCACTGCCTCCTTATGCTCCGATATATTAAGAATCGGGCCACTATAACATATAGCCCAATCTAAACTCTTCTCCCATTTTCTGAAATTTTTGTTATATCTGTATTATTTGGATCAATTTAATTTCTAAATTTTTAAAAGTCACTGATGATTAGAAATAAACTATTTATAAACCGGTATTTAAACTTTGGATACACCGAAGTTAACTTTTTTTCTTGTTTGGTATAATTTGTGGAAGAAAAAGAATTTGTGCGAAAACTATTTGAAGAATATTGAAGCAAAATAATTTCAAAAATTAATAAATGGATGTCGATTTTGAGTGCGTAGCCATGCACAACACCTACTGTAGAGCGATCTCTTACTACACGTCGTAGAGTCAAAACCTGGCTGAGGAGCAAAGACTTTCCGGTCTATGACTTATGACCGTGCATAGAAAATTTGTTAATGAAAGTTGTGCATGATTGAAAAAAATTTGATAAGAATGCACAAAATCGGAAGTGTTTACTGTTGTTGTAACAAAATATAAAAAAAAAACCTAGTCGTTGCCGCGAAAAGCTTGAATTTAAAATTTCAGTGAAATATTTTTATGTACCTTAAGTTAAGTTGTATCTTACTACCATACCTCATTGAATTGAATTTTAATACAAAAATTTAAAAATTGGGTATATCTCTGTATGGGGCTATACCCATATTGCGATATTTCATTGCGACTATCATAGACATAATTTATATTAAATAAAAAAAAATGACGGTTTTATGCAAAAACAAAAAAATTGGGGTACATTTGTATGGGGGCTTTACCTAAATATTTGTTGGTCCTACCCATATTGGGATATTTTATTTGAACTTACTAGAATAAAAAACAATGACGTATTTATGCAAAACCCAAAATTTTTGGGTACATTTTTATGGGGGTACCCCTTAAAATGGGTCTAGAGCAAAACCGTTTGCAAGTGAACACTTGGCGGCTTAGGAGAGTCTAAGTTTTAAATATAATTGCCCTATCTGTTATAGTCTCCGAGATAATCTCTCTCATACGGCAGACAGCACGACGGACGGACAGACGGACAGACAGACATAGCTAGTTCGACTCCCCTTTCAATGCTGATCAAGAATATATATACTTTATAGGGTCTATCTTGCCTCCTTCTGCCTGTTACATACATTCGCACAAACTTAATATACCCTTTTACCCTTTGGGTACAGGCTATAAAAAAAACAATAAGGAACATTCTGAAAATTTTTTGTAGAAAATTTACATAAAATTTCCAAGTTTGAAAACATTTGTGAAAGTTTCCAATATTTTATTGCAATTTACCGCAAATTTTTGAAAACTTTAAAACTTTTAGCCAACTTGTCGTAAAACTGCAAAACTTTCCATAATTTACAAACTTAGCCAAAAATTGCAAAAAAGTTATAATATTTGCTTGGTTGTTTTTGCACCATCCAACATAAGCCATTGACCAGAGCGCGTTAGTTAATTACTGACTAAATTATGTGGACTAACCACTATCATTTTTATGTAGGACAGGTCATGTTGTATTTGTACCAAATGGCATGGTGCAATTATACAAGGTAATGTTAAGCACTCTTTCTCTCTTAATATATATTGTACCAACGCCTGTCATATTAAAAGAGTAAAGCAAAGCGAAGCAAATGAAATAAATATACCTCTGTCTCCTTCGCCCTCGCATGACTAAATAATAAATCGAGCATTTTTCTTACTCATTCACTTTAATACGCTTGCATTGCAAAGTACCACGGTACCGCTTGACAGCCCGCTATTATAATTCCACTATGCCAGGTGGTATAATCATATTCTGTCTCTTTCTATTTTTCTCTCTCTCTTGTCTCTTTGAGTTGTCAGTTTGCATGAAAATTGTTCTCTTGTGTTTCTACGCTCTCCGCATTCTTTCAGCTAAGATGACAAATTAAACCGACAGAGACTTAAAAAACACAAACTGCAATATGGCATCATGACACAGGACAATACATATACCGACTCAACTTTTTTAATAAACAGTTTGAGAATTAAAATGTCCTTAGAATTTAAAGTACCAAATAGACACTATTTGGTTTGAAAGCTACATCTACAGTTATAAGTTTTGAAAAATATTCTTAATTACAATTAATTAAAAACGAAGATTTAATGGGACAATTCCGACATGAATTAAAGAAGTTATTAAAGTTTTTCTAAAAACAAATTATTCAAAAATTACAATTTTTCATACAGATTAAAAAAAAAATAAAATTTGTAAGAAAAATACAAAATTTTACATTCGTTTTACTTGTAATTAAGCGTAATTTTCAAAACTTATAACTATAGATGAAGCTTTCAAATAAAAAAATTGCGTTTGCCTTTAAAATACACAAAGATAGGATCGGAATAGTTATAACATGTAGTACACCATTGGAAAGGTACTTTTTTTCGTTCGTTGGAGCGTTCTGAAAATTAAGATTATGTAAAGTTATCGATGTTAACTTAATATAGAATTTTCTTAACTATTGTCAAAGCATTTTCTTTAACATTTGTCTAACACAAAATTACTAATTTTAATTATTAAACATCATTTAATACGATTCGTGCAATAAACGATGCATACATGTACACATATGTACATCAGACTTGTCAAGCATTTCAGTAGAACGTGATTAAGTTTAAAAAGTCATTTGAAACAGTAGGTTTTCACTATTTACATACTATATGTATGTACATTAGGGTGGTCCAAAAAATTTTGTTAAAATTGTTTTTTCCATGTATACATAGTATTTACATACTTCGGGCATCATACGCCATTAAGCGTCTGCTTGATGAACAAATTACTGCAAGCGATTTGGAGCACTCATTTTGACATCTTTCTTAAATATGTTAAGTAAAAACAAGAAATTATTTAATTTAGTTGAAAACTATCTAAAAAACATAAACAATGATAATGGTATGAAAAGTAAGAACACTTTAATAACTTAACGATTAAGAGTTGTTTGGTTGCACAATATGCATAGAAATTCAAGTCGCATATAGCTATGACCGCTTGTTTCTGCGTATATGACCAAACTTTTCATTTGCATTTTTTAATGTTCAGATCAAAAGAAGTATATCAATTACACCTATTTTAATATGTTTATATGGAATAAACGGCCCACAACTTATTAAGTTACATTCTTAATTTTTTTTTTTTTTGTAAAAATAAGTATCTCACCCCGCTGTTCCCATAATAGATTCGCTTTAAGCGAGCTTAAGCAGAAGTTATCGATTTAGGGATTGCCATCATTTTTAAAACTAATATCAAAATACTAATTTTGCTTCATTAAACATTTTCATGAGTAGTACGCATGCATTATGCCGAAATCTAAAAATGAGCGATTTCAATTTGATTCATTTAGGGTGTTCACAGAGCGATGATAGTTGTCATATTGTGCTACTTAACTATTACAATTTTACTGTGAACGCTCCTATTTGTAAAGTTGCCATATTTATCAGCTGAGCATGTTTGAAAAAAGTTTAAAAAATACCGAATGTAGTATTCGTTTCGCATAAACCACAGATTTTATTTCAATTATAAGTCCATTATCACGCACTTAAATTTCTATTTATTCTTTTTTAACTTTTTATTTACAAATTTTCATTTATTTTCACTTCTTTACATTAAACGGAGAAATATTTTAAAAAACTCATACTATCAAGCAAACCATCAAAGTTGCAGCCCTGCTATCATACTTTTTTGTAATGTGCTACTTAGTTGTGCTATTATGCTACTTGTGCTTTATATGTAAAACTACAACAAAAGTTTTTTACCTATGTTAGGTCATGTTTAATGACAAATATTGTAAAAAAAACATTTGGGAATAATGTTGAATGAAAGCTACATGCAGTGGCTCACATCTTATTTCGTGCAGCAAATACAAATACAAATTGGACGATTATAGCTCGGAAACAATTAAAGACATCGAAAACATTTGAACGGCTTTTATATATTGCAAATATTACTTTTTAATAGAATATAATGTACTAGGAAAAAAAAGTATTAAAGTTGAACGATTTAATGTCAAAGCTTATTTTGTACACTTCACTTTGCATTAAAAAATGGAAGAAAAGTGCAAATTTTGTGTTTGTTAGACTTATTTTCGTTTATTAACCCCTTTGGAGCAGTATTCAATCGAGTTGACCTCTTTTTTTAAAAAGGTATTTGGATCGTTGTTGACTTTCTTGAGCCAGAACAGTTTCGCTACCGTTTTTTGAAATCGGTGTAGATTTAAAAGTTTCTCTCTGGTCTTATTTTACAAAAAATGGAGGCGAATCGAAATTTTATCTGATTCAAAATGGGTTCCGTAGACTGGGGATGAGTTAAGCAAGTATTGTAATGCAAAACTGAGCACCTTGTGTTGCGATTAATATGCGTTTTTTATAGAGAACCACACAAGAGGATGTTTGTTATAGACCGAATATCGAGCTTTAAATAATAGTGTCTTTAGCGACTGCGACTTGAAAGACGAAGTGACTGCAATCAGTGACAACAGCACAGTTTGCGAAAAAACAATCAGTGATAACTGGACAGGTTCAATGTTCGTGAATATGTACACAAATCGCAGCTAATTTTTGACGAATCAAGAGACAGGCAAATGTACTAATAAATTTGTACAGGTTCGGTGTTCAGGCAAATATAAACGGTTCGTGAAGAATGATAAAAGCACCAATCACTGATAAATGAATCTGTGTATCGCGAAGAGCAATAACTGAATAACACTGAGGAAGTCGCTACTTTCAGTCGCAGTGCGAAATTGCGATTTTTAAGTCACCGTAAAAAAATCACCGAAAGTGATTTTTTTGCCAACACTATTAAATAATAACATGACATGGGTGACATTGTTTGGACCTATTTATCTTAGGCACTCAAACTTGAATTAATATATTTGGTCAATTTATCCTCAATCGACGAAACCTATTTTGGATACGATTTTATTCGATTCGCCGCCATTTTTTGTAAAATACGGATAAGACCCATGAGTGTGCAACTTTTTGTCTGAGTTTTGGACCATATCTAAAAGTCCATACTGTTTTCAATCTTTTGGAGCAGTCATCGGACTGGAATATGATCGAACATTTGGGTGATACTCTGCTGACTCTGCCTAGGAAAACGGTTAATTTTTTATACCTGTTACACTAGTGTAAACAAGTATATTCAGTTTGTCGGAAAGTTTGTAACGCATTAAAGGAGGCATCGGAGACCCCATAAAGTATATATATTATTGATCAGCTCGATGAGACGAGTCGATTTGGCCATGTCCGTCTGTCTGTCTGTCCGTCCGCCCGACTATCCGTCTGTCCGTCTGTTTTTTGCTGCGCAATTTATTTGATGAAGATATTAAGATATTGGGCTGAAATTAAACTTAAGCTTTTCTAGGTCCTGTGTACTTTCTATGTTAAAATCAATGTGCCACGCCCACTTTTAGGTATAGCTCCCATACAAAAGTACAAAATTTTGTCAAGTTCTTATAAGAAAAAAATGTATTTTTAAAGCGAATGGCTTCAAATATGGTACAAATGCTTCGCATACCATGCCAAATCTTCAGTTTAATATTGGTTCAAATCGGACCGCGAATTTCTAAATTTTTAAGAATACTTTTAATTTGTTTACTATTTTAAAATAAATTTTAATACAAATGCTGCACACGAAGGTCTATCAACGTCAAATGATGTGTAACAGGTATATGTATAAGCTTCGCTCCAACCGAAGTTAACTTCTTTTCTTAGCGCAAGATTGACAATAATGAACCTACCCTTTTTAAAAATGAAGTCAAATCGATCGAAAACTGCTCGAAAAATGTTAATAAACGAAAATAAAGTTATACCAAACATAAAATTTGCACTTTTCGCCCACTTTTTTAATGTAGAGTGAAGTGCACGAAAGAAGCTGTGACATTAAACCTTTTTTTTCTTCATTTTTAGGGAAAAACAGCAACAATACACATTTAGTGCACAATTTTTTCTTGCGCAGCAGACAAATGATTTATGACTGTTGCAATGCAGCAACACAGCATATGAAAGTGTTGTTGCTGAGCTCGACAAAATGAAGATACGAAAATAAATGTGTAAACTTGTTTTTTTTTAATTTTCCATTGACTTTTGTATACTGCTCGTAGCGATTATAACAACATTGTAGATATTGTTGTAGCTCACTTGTAGAATGTGGCTGCCCACCTCTGAAATAATCGATTGTTTTTGAATAAATATTTTCGGTGGTTTTTGGCGTTAACCTCGTTTTTATTTTGATTTTTATACCCGTTACACAAAGTGTAAACGGGTACATTCAGTTTGTCCGAAAGTTTGCAACGCATTAAAGGAGACATCGGAGACCCCATAAAGTATATATATTATTGATCAGCTCGATGAGACGAATCGATTTAGCCATGTCCGTCTGTCTGTCAGAACCAATACAAAGTTACCTTTTTTTCGATTTTTTCTATGAAAATAGTTATTATTTATGAATGCATTTTTTCCACATTGGGTAAAAACACTTCTAATCCAATACCCATCCGTCAAATATTAGAAGAAAGGTGCCACACCCAAAGGGTAAAAGGGTATATTAAGTTTGTGCGAATGTATGTAACAGACAGAAGGAGGCAAGATAGACCCTATAAAGTATATATATTCTTGATCAGCATTGGAAGGGGAGTCGAACTAGCTATGTTTGTCTGTCCGTCTGTCCGTCCGTCTGTCATGCTGTCTGCCGTATGAAAACGATTATTTCGGAGACTATAAGAGGTAGAGCTTTCAAAATTGAAGCTTAGACTCTCCTAGGCCGTCAAGTGTGCACTTACAAACGGTTTTTCTCTAGACCCATTTTAAGGAGTACCCCCATACAAATCTACCCCAAAATTTTAGGGGTTTGCATAAAAAACGTCATTGTTTTTTATTCTAGGAAGTCAAATTTAGTATAAATTATGTCTATGATAGTCCCAATAAAATATCCCAATATTGGTAGGACCAACAATATTTTAGGTATAGCCCCCCATATATACCTAAAATATATATATATATATATAGCCCCCAAAATTTTGGGTTTTTACATAAAAACGTCATTGTTTTTTATTCTAGAAAATTTAAATTTAGTATAAATTATGTCTATGATAGTCCCAATAAAATATCCCAATATGGGTATTACCAACAAAATTTTAGGTATAGCCCCCATACAAACTTACCCCAAAATATTGGGTTTTTACATAAAAACGTCATTCCTTTTTATTTTAGAAAATTTAAATTTAGTATAAATTATGTCTATGATAGTCCCAATAAAATATCCCAATATGGGTAGGACCAACAAAATTTTGGGTATAGCTCCCATACAAATTTACCCCAAAATTTTGGGTTCTTACATAAAAAACGTCATTGTTTTTTATTCTTGAAAATTTAAATTGAGTATAAATTATGTCTATGATAGTCCCAATGAAATAGACCAATATGGGTAGGCCCAACATAATTTTAGGTATAACCCCATTCAAAGATTTACCCGATTTTTTAAGTTTTTCTATGAAAATCAAATTCAATGAGGTATGGTAGTAAAATAGAACCTACCTTAAGGTACATATAGATTGGGTACAGGGTATCTTGCAGTCGAGCATACTCGACTTCAGCGTTCTTTCTTGTTTGATATAGCCTCCATACAAACCAAGCGCCCATTTTATTGATTTTGTATGAAAATAGTTCTTATTTATGGATATATTTCCTCCAATCTGTGTAAAATCACTTCTACTATTATCCTATGCATTTGCTACCGATATGACAAGGATCGAGCCACTTTAACATATAGACCCCATACAAACTCACCTTCAATTTTTTTTTTTTTCATGAAAATGACTAAAGTTTCGTGTGGCGGGTATTTGAGCTTCGGTGCTACCGAAGTTAACGTTTTTTCTTGTTTTTCTTATTTTTGAATATTCGGGCTCCGGTATTCGAGCTCCGGTTCCACCGAAGTTAGCGTTTTCCCTTGTTTGCAATTGAAATTGTCCGCAAAATGTTCGTGATAGCCTCTGTCTGTCCTACGAAACAGCCATAAATCTGCTATCTAATAAAGACAAAAGTATTCACTGATCGCAACTATTAAAATCAAATGGATATTAATAAAAACAAGGAAAAACGTTAACTTCGATGGAACCCGTACCCGTCACACCAATTTTAAAATAGTTTAATGTGTGATCTTAGGAAAAATTTTGAAGTGGGATGGGTGGGGATCAAAAGCCTGATACAATTCCAGCTAAAAATATGGATACTATGTAACAATAATTTTCTTGAAAATAACAGAAAATGAGAGGTAAGTTTGTATAGGACTATATGTTATAGTGGCCTGATCCGCATCATATCTGAGGTGTGTACATAGGATATTAGACGTGTTTTTACCCAATTTGAAGTGAATATATTGATAAATATAATTATTTTTCATATAAAAATTCGAAAATGGGCTGTAAGTCTCTATTGGTATAAATGGGCGTGACACCTTGGTTGTAAGAAGTGTTTTTACTCGATTACTCGTATTACTCCTTTATCCACTACTAAAAAAATATGGACTGATATAAAAACGTTAACTGGTGTACCCAAAGCACCACTCAGATGTCTACAAGTTATTCAAGCACTGCTTACTTCCTCTTTAGATATCGCCGAATCATTCGGTAAGAAATGGTCAAAATATTCGATGGATCATAACTTCTCAGCGGAATTTATTTCCAACAAGCCCACCTTAATTTTTATAAACTACCAACCACAGCGTATTGCACCTTCCGCAAAGCATCTCGATTCGGATATAACTTTCATTGAGTTCGAAGCAGCACAAAGGGTAAAACTCCGGGCTTCGACCGCATATCTTATCCAATGTTAAAAAACCTGACATCTGATATCAAACTCAAGCTCATCGGAATCTACAATCAAATACTAAACAACGGCAAATACCCACATGCATGGACAACAGCAGTGGTTTTACCCATTCCTAAACCACATAAACCTACGCATGACATAAACAGCTTCAGACCAATATCTCTTTTACCATGTATGAGCAAGCTATTCGAAAGATCTTGGCCCGCCGACTAATGTGGTTCATAACCAAAAATGAACTTATATCACACAACCAATCGGTTTTCAAGCGGAAACAAGGAACGATGGACGCGCTATTACAAATACATCATTTCGTCTCTGATGCTCTTTCCTAACGTAATCATGTCACAATTCTGGCGACTGATTTCGAAAAAGCATTTGATCGCGTCGAGGTACATACGATTCTCCACCAACTAATGCTCTGGAAGGTTGGACCTAAAGTCTTTAATTCTATAAAGGCTTTTATGGCCCACCGATTTTTCAGGAGTGCGCGTAAGCAATACTTTATCGACTTCGCACCCGTTATTTAATGGAATTCCACAAGGATCCCCACTTTCGGTTATCCTTTTCATCATAAATTAAACTCGATAAATTAAACTCGATTGTACTACAACACAAAAACCTACAAGTGTCTATCTATGCGGACGATGCAGTAATATACACTAAAACAAAAGACACAAACAGTATAAAAAAACACCTTTTAAAAAGTCGTGCAAGATATTAGGAATTGGGGTAACTTGTCGGGTGCCTCTTTGTCAATTGATAAATGTAAGATACTCCACATATGCCGAAAACATCACTGTCCAGCGAACAACATATCATTTAATAATAATATAGAAACAGTAGACTACCTAAAAAATACTCGAAATAATATTCGATAAGAAATTTAACTTTAGACAACACTGTGCAGAGTTAAGAACTAATCTCGAATCTAGATTAAATATAATTAAATTCCTAAGTTCAAAATATTCTTGTATTCATGTAAATACTCTAATCAATATAACTAGAGCACTGATTCTCACCAAGTTGGATTACGGTCTTCCTATTTATGGGTGGAGTGCGGAAGCTAACATTAAAAAAATCCAAGTTCCATACCACATAGCTATCCGTCGCAGCATAAATGCATTTCCTACGTCACCGATCAAATACATACTGGCAGAGGGAGGACTACCATCGATAAAAGACAGACTGTTTGAAACAACCGCGAAACTAATACCAAAGCTGTGCACAACGCCAAATCTACGGCTCAACAAAACTTTCGCTAACTCAACCAAACACAAACAAAAGTATAAAGTTTTATCCACCATTCGATATAATGGAGCTAATGCTCCGTCAGATTACACCGTGGTGGCCGCAACTCCACCACCGATGAAGTCTGCAGCAGTAGGCCCTCCGGTAAGGTTACATAGGACAATGTCAAAAAAATACATAAAATGATTTCGTCTGACCGGAAAGTGAAGGTGCGCGAGCTAGCAGAAGCCGCAAAAATTAGTACTGAGCGCACATGCTATACTTTGGGCGAGATTCTGCATATAAAAAAGTTGGCTCCTTCGAACTATTATCTTTTCAAAAAAAAAAAATGGCTTATCAATAAAAAATTCAGTTTACGCGAGGAAATCATCGACGCCGCTGAGGAGTTTTTTGCATGCCTTCCGCAAAATTACTTTTCGGACGGGATCAAGAAGAAGAAAATCTACGGAATAGGTATTTCAAGGTAACACAACGTATTGAACACAATAAAAAAATATTAAACAAAATGTTGTTTTTTTTTAATTCCCAAAGAAAATATTTTTTACCCCACTTAGTATGTCTAAAACAAATTAAAAATTTGTAAAAAAAAAATCCAATTTTTTTATTGTACCCGCCACACAGATTGTGAAAATCACGTATTACATCTTCCAATGTCAAAGTCAAGGTGCTACGTCAATTTTTATGTGTTGCACATACAAACTTGTTGCCAATTTTTGAATTGTTGTATGAAAATAGCTGCTATTTATGAATGAATTTACTTCAAATTATATAAAAACCTTTTTTGTCAGCCAATTTAAAAAATGAGGTGCCACGCCCATTTTTAGGTATAGAACCCATTTGCGCCCATTTTGTAATTTTTGTGTGAAAATAGATATTATTTATAAATGATTCCCCCAAGGTCACCCATATTCATATTTTTTTTTTTATTTCAAAAAAATTTTCTTATTCTGTACTTTTTTTTTTAGAAAAACTTTAATAACTTCGTCAATTATTGTCGAATTTGTCGAATAAATCATTTTTTCCCAGTTTATTCTATAGCCCCCATACAAACCTACCGCCCATTTTCGAGTTTTTGTATGAAAACATTTAATATTTCTAAATGAATTCAATTAAAATTTGGTTAAATCAATTCCATTGTCCACCTTAGTAAACACTATCTATGTGTTACGGATCGGGCTAATATAACATAAAGCCTCCTAACTTATTTGACCAAATCCATCTTGAAATTTAATCTAAGCCCCTGGTGAACAAATAAACCATTAAAAGTGTTGTTCGGTTCGACCGAAGTTAACGTTTTCCTTGTTTTTTTTTTTTGTGTAGGTATAACGAATATGAAAATAACAAACAAAACAATAAATAGTTACTTAAAATCATTGCGTAAATATTTTTCAAACTGCAGAAATATGAAATAAAACTACGAACAAAAAGATTGCAAATTAAATAGTTTGTTACAACATATTTTACTAGGTTCATATTGTTACTGTTCATATTGAAATATATTAAAATCTTGCAATGTTTTGTAAAGCTTTTTATCTTTACCACAGGAAAGTTAAAGCAAAATAAATCATAGTTGATACTTAAAAATGTTTATTCAACTATATATGACCGAGAAATTCAAATTATATTAAACAAGGTCAATTATATTTGATTTATACAGCCTTTTACTCGACGTGCGTCGATCACAATAAACCCAAAATTTGAATTCAACTTAAGAATGTTCTTATTTCTCGGAACAAATTATTTATGTTCTGATCAATATCGGCATTAGAAATTTATGACCCAATTGAATAGCGAATAATAACAGGTTACTTTGTTCAGCACAGAGCAGAGCTAACTTAAAGTTTCAGCCGTTGTATCAGGTGAAGCATTTGAGCAGCATAATGGAGAGAGTCATGCAAATATGCAATGATCTCACGAAATAATATATACATTTTATTAAGTTACACTTGTATAAAGCTTCCCTATCGGAAGTAATATATAAACATGCGTACGAGTTTCGGCATATGGCCTTAAGTCATTTTGACGGAGATATGTATAATTCCTATGGTAGAATCAAATCAAGAGATCAGTTGCAAAACATAGCTTACAAGTGCTTTCGCATCTATTGTACACAAATGCAACAACACAAAAGAAAAATATTATGCAAATTTATCTTACTTGTGTATCTAAATGAATAGAAACACCAACGGATGCGTTTCTGCATCAAGATTGTATAAAAAGTGCGTAAAGCCTGAAATTATATGCGTACAGTTACTTCAGTTGTTGCAACTTTAACCACAAAGTCTTTTAATGCACAAAAACAAAATTTAGTTAAATGAACCCGAAGCTTGAATACGCGGCAAATAATGTTAAAAAAACAAGGAAAAACGTATGTTCGGTGAAACTGAAGCTTAAATACCCGTCACACTAATCTTTAAAGAGTTTAAGTGTAATCATTCGTGGCTTAAATGGAACTTCGAGATGGGGTGGGTGGGATAATGAGAGGTAAGTTTGTATATGGCTATACGTTATAATGGCCCGATCCGTACCATATCGGTGGTGTGTACATAGGATGGTACAATGTGTGATTTTACCCAATTTGAAGTGAAAACATTCATAAATAATACCCATTTTAACACAAAAATTCAAAAATGGAAGGAAAGTTTGTATGGGTGCTATACCTTAAAATGGGCATGGCACCTTGGCTTCAACTTTGGATGACTTAAGAAGAGTCAATCTCTGTACGTTGTACGTCATCACTCAATTTGGAGTGATGATGTACAAACTGTTTGGACTAAAAAAAGCTTAAGTTAAAAATATTATGTCAATATCTTAAATACATTCTGAGTAAAACGCATCGCAACAGACAGGCGGACAAACATGCAGACAAGGCTAAATCGATTCGTCTCATCAAGCTGATCAATATAAATATACTTTATGGGGTCTCCGATGCCTTCTTTAATGCGTTAGAAACTTTCGGTCAACTGAATATAAACTATATGTAGCGGATATAAAAAGATGATTCATTCAGATCATCAAATAACTGAGATTCACATTTTTTGAGTGGGAATATTATAATATGTTTCATATAGGGAGAAAATATCTTCCAATCCATTAAATTTTATTTATAATTTATAAAATTTGTGCATTCTTGAGATTTTTAGTAATAACTGAAAAAAGGTCACAAAAAACGGTTTTTTGAAGATATCTTCTAAACGGTTCTTTGGAAACATTTTTTTGTGGCCATTTTTGAAATCTACGCCCTAAAATACATGGAAATAGGTGGGTTAGAACGAATCCCATGGAATGTTGCCAATATTTGTAATCTAGTGTAATTAATATCTTTTTCAGAATCAAGAAGCTAATAAAAATGAATAGAAACATTTTATAAAAAATTATTTTAAATGCGGTCACGGTGGACCTTTCTAGGAAAATGGCAATGAGTCCGCTTCAAGGATAAATGAAATTGACTTTTATATTGGAACTAAAAGTAAAAAGTCGATAAATAATTTTTATGAAAGATTATTTGAGAAAAGTCTGCCTGGTTTTTATAAAAAGACTTTAAAAAATAAAATGAGAACCTAACTGTTATCATAGGACAAAATAAAAACATATCTAAAACATTTGTTACTTATTGAGTAATTAAATAAAATTTTCAATTCAATTATTTTATTTTCTAATTTATAAAATAAACAATAACAGGAAAAACTTAATGGCCGGAGCTTAATCCTGTTTCACGAATCTTCGAATGTTTATTTTCTTTACACAAAAGTCGCTGTTTTTGAGTACCTTTAATTTTTATTATTGAGAAAATATACTTGTTGACTAAAAAGGATCGAAATAATCAATATTGTATGTTATAGTTGGTAGTACATGTATCAGGGAAGAGTTAAATTATAACTTATTTTGGTTTCAATGTAAATTACGCAAGGAAAATGGACGAAAATGGTTTTTTCCTAATAATGTCTAACAATACGTACGTTTTTAGAATATACTATAAACGAAATTTTAAATTTAAATGAAATAACTGGCGCTCCAACTCAGTATTATTGTAAGGATTTGAAGATTCTTCGACAAAATGTCTATTCGACCAATAATGTCCTATTTCTAAGCAAAATTTGTAAGATAAACATAGTTTAACATCGTGGCTATACATTAATGTAATGTACCTTGTGGTACCACTTCGATAGTTCATCACGTGTTCAAATGCTTAGGACTGAGACACATTGAGTTCGTGACTTTAGTAAGGCGAAAATGAAAAGCCTAGACAGCTTAGTTCATTTAGTAAGAGATGGTGAATTACATAGTCAAATGTCTTCACTAAGTCAGTGTACTAAAATCAGTATATATCACATCCAAACCAGAGTCAAATGCATCACTAATAAAAAGAACTTAGTTCCAATCAGTTTGTAGTCACAGACTTCTTAAGAAAGCTATGCGTTAAGTCGAAGGGGGTGTAGCTATAAAATGTGAACGAGACGCAGGACGATCATAGAGGTTCGCAGAATGTTTAGTAATGTAAGAAGTTGACTGAAAAAAAGTTGCAAACAAGTTTAATATTTAATATTGACACATTTGTAAATGGTCTCGTTGGAAATTTGGTAACTACTTGAAATTTAGAACGCACCAAACAATATTTGGCGTGATCCTGAACCTTTGCCAGTTTCCTTGAAGTAATGTGAATTGATTTTAAAATTACAAACGTCCGGCAGTCGTTCTCGCTGTCGTTTTCCTTCCGATTTCATTTACGTTTTTTTTCATACACTTGTCTCGCCGGAGCCCATGCATCCATTCGAAGTACGTGACCAACACAGTGGAATCGTTAAAACTTAATGCACCTGACTATATCGGTGTCGTTGTATAGCTGGTACAATCTGTCAAGTCCAAAAATCTAACGAAGAAAAATAGCAAGCATCTCTACCTATACGGGTTTTGTCTAAAAGAGACCATTTTTACTAATTAACTTGCTCCATCGACTAACCGCCACGCAGTAATACTAATCGAACAACAACACATTTCTAATATTTATGTAACAAATGGTTTTCCAATTTACTCGCTTGGCTTACGAAGAGATTATACATTGAATATTTTGAAAATTATTGCCAGTGTGGTGTTCGAGCGATCAAGAATACTACCATAGCAGCCGCAGTTTGATATTAAAGCCGCCTAAAGTGCGACATCTCGAGGTAAGGTTGGTTTGAGGGTGGTCACGCTGGGAAAAGTGTACCAATATGCAATGATAGTAGTCTAAATATAGTACTGTGTCCAAAATGGATGGAATAATCAATTTCGTCCCCTTCAAAATAGTCCCCTCCCGATATAATACACTTATGGATACCAAAAAGTCTTCTTCCGGTATAGCCTTCAGAGCGCGCGCTGATTCACGTTGATTGTCTTCAATCGACTCAAATCGGTTTTTTCAGAGTGATCTTTTGAGTTTTGAAAAAAAGCCAGAAGTCACACGAAGCCAAATCAGGTGTATAAGGTGGTTGCGGAACGATATTGGATGTATTTTTGGCGAAAAAGGCACGAAGAAAATTCCAGAAAATTCATTTTTTGTGTTGCACAAAAACATGAGTAACTCAAACACTAATGAATATTTTGAATACTAATTTGGCATGGAGGTCAGTAACAGTTCTACCAACTTTAAAAAAAAATTAATTGAGCGAAAATATTTACCCGCGTAATTTAAATCGAAATAAATTTCTACTACTTTTCGAACACATGTACTCCCGGTTTGCCTATCCTTCTATGAGCGCTTGTCTACATCTCTACGTACGCTGCCCCAAGCGTGATGAAAATCGAAACATCATTTCAACGCACAAAATGGGAAAGAACAAATATTGCGCCAACAGTAATGGAAGCTTATCGACTTTGTTGCAGGCAGGAGCATGATCATAAGTAGATAACCACATCTCGAAATCCACATAGCACAGTGACGACCTAAGTATCCAAATAGATCATGTGGTATTGATGCAAGGGATGCTTCGAGCGTACAGAGGTCCTAACCTCGCCTCAGACCATTACCATGTTCTAGCCAAGGTACGTACACAACGCACGTCAAGCGAGCTCCCATACATCGAAAGTTAGGTGTTGGTAGGCTTAAGTCACTGTAGACCGCCGAGGGACTCCTCCGTCCTCCGACTGCATAAATGAATATATGCTACGGCAGCCAAAGAGGTACGATGAGGACCTCTGTAGGCGGGTTCAACTCGAGTAGTTGTTGAGCTCAACGCCTGATCAGACGGAAGAAAAGATAACTGGAAAGGCATGAAGTGGAGGAGGTTGAGATGATGGGCTGCAGAAACGTTTATAAGCAAGGAGTTTCTTTCTGTAAGGATGAACAAGGAAACATGGTAACAAATGTCTTGGAATCACTAAGGTTATGTAGCAGCCATTTCGCTACACTACTTGGGGGCGATGAAACAATGCTGTCAGTGGAGAAGATGGATGTGGACTGGTCTGCGCATGCCCACTGACTGTAGCCTTAGTGACCTGTGTCCAGTTTTTAAAGAAGGAGACCCTGCAGTCTGCGCAATCTATCGCGGAATAAGGGTCCTTCCAATCGCTTATAATATCCTATCTGGCGTATTGTGTAAGAGACTGAAGCCATACGTAAGAAGAATAGTTGAACAGTACCAGTGTTGTTTCAGGCCGAAGAAGTCGCCCATGGACCCGATATTCACACAAATCCAAATCCTGGAGAAGAATTAACAAATTAAATCGACACAGGCCACCTATTTGTCAACTTGAAACCTGTTTTCGACACGCCAATAACATCAAAGTTCTATAAAGCACTAATTGAGCTTAGTATCCCTGCAAAGATCGTTCGTCTCTGTATGATGACGCTAACAAACACCCAATCCGTTGTCAGGGTCGGTAAAAAAATATCTCTCCCACTCCTTTAATACCAAGAGTGCCTTCAGACAAGTTGTGTGATCAAAAAGTAGTAAGACAAATCCTTTTAAATTTCCCGGGCATTAGGAACTGGGCCGTTTTTCACCCTTAAGTTGGTAGGACCTTAACTGACATCTATTTCAAATTTTGAGGCCATAGCGTCAGTAGTTAATATCGTCAGTAGTTAATGAGGGACGCGTGTTTTAAGTCAACAACAAAAAACCATTTTTCTAAAAGCATTTGGTGGCAATGTTTTTTCGAGAGCTAGTAAATTTGATTGGTTCAAATTATTCAAAGAAGGCAGAGAACGCGTTGAAGACGATCACGTCCTGGTCATCCATCCACGTCTACCGATGAAAACCACTTCAACCAGATCAAAGATTTAGTGCTCAAAAATCGTTGATTGAAAATTAGAGACCTTGTTGTCATTACCAACGTATCATTTCGTTCAATTCAATAGATTTTGAAAGACCAATTAGGTCTCCAGAGCGTCTCATCTCGTTTGGTACCGAAACAACTCAATTTGTTCGAAAAAATTCGTTGTGTTAGTGCCTCAATAATGGTCTTAAAATTTGACAGAGATGTAAGCTAAAATCCTGGGCACAGATGTAAACAACACCAGTCTGGATAATAAACGAAGAATCACTCTTGCTAGCCGTTACTAAGCAAATCCGAAATAGAGTTCTGTCCAGAACAAAATGACGTTGATTCTACCAGTCCAGATGTATGACGCCGAGTCATGGGTCATTCGTAAAACCTTTGGAGTAACAAGCTGTACCAGCTTTATAGCTATATAAAGTTCAAATAGGAATTTTATAGTTGACTAGCTAATATCCGCGGAATTGCTCGCGATTTTATACCCGCCACACATAGTGTGAAGGGTATTTGTCGGAAAGTTTGTAACGCATTAAAGGAGGCATCGGAGACCCCATAAAGTATATATATTATTGATCAGCTCGACGAGACGAATCGATTAAGCCATGTCCGTCTGTCTGTCTGTCCGTCCGTCCGTCCGTCTGTTGCAATGCGTTTTTCTCGGAAAGTTTTAAAGATATTGACCTGAAACTTTAAACTTCAATATCCATCCATCCAATATCAGAAGAAAGGTGCCACGCCCATTTTTAAATATAGCCCCCATACAAACTTACTGACCATTATGATATTTTGTATGAAAATAGGTATTATTTATGAATGTAATCACTTCAAGTTGGGTAAAAATATTTTATACATACAAACTTAACGCCATTGATGATCAAACATAAACTATTTAAAGATTCGTGTTACGGGTATATCAAATATTGTCAATCAAATATTGTATATAGTATTCTTAATAAGTAGAGAAAGAAGAGTCGATGTTGCAAAGTGCGGCGTCTGTCTGCCCAATGTATGAAAAATTAACATAGCTAAACCCAAAAGAACCCAATAGAACCTTACATCAAATCTCTACATTATCGGAAACCCTTCGAACATGTAAACATTTTTAATGTGCCCAAAATCAAGCTTCTAGATATTCTCATATGAAAGACGTCTCCTTTCCGTTTTAAAGTAAATATTGCCCAAATTCTTGTCTCAGTGATAACCTTTATTATTAAATTAATGTACATCAAAATAAAAATTGATAGAATTTAAGTTTTAGGTCCCCCGCTGGGTCCCAAATATCAGAAACCCCTTGACCACGTCAAATACTATTTTACACCATCTATCAAGTCTCTTTTTACGGTTTTAAGGCCGCAATTTTTTCAATCTCTCGTCTAAGTGCAAAATACAAAAAAAAAAACAAAGGGAAAACGGTTATTTCGGTAAAACCGACGCTTAAATACCCATCACACGATGATTAGAGTATCTTCTCTTGAATGAATATGTGCGTTCGGTTTGTAAAGCGGATTTGTGCTGTATATAATGATCCTACTTTAATGTATATAATGATCCTACTTTTCGGTTGGACCGAAGCTTATATACCTTTTACACATCATTTGATGTGGATAAATCTTCGTGTGCAGCATTTGTATTAAATTTTATTTTAAAATAGTAAACAAATTAAAAATATTCTTAAAAATTTAGAAACTCGCGGTCCGATTTGAACCAATTTTGAACTGAAGATTTGGCATGGTATAAGAAACATTTTAACCATATTTGAAGCCATTCGCTTTATAAATACATTTTTTTCTAATAAGAATTTGACAAAATGATATACTTTTTGTATGGGAGCTGTACCTAAAAGTGGGCGTGGCACATTGACTTTAACATTGAAAATACACAGGATCTAGAAAAGCTTAAGTTTAAAATTTCAGCTTAAAATCTTTAAAACTGAGCGAATAAATCGCGCAGCAACAAACAGACAGACGGATAGACGGATAGACAGACGATTCGTCTCATAGAGCTGATCAATAATATATAACTTTATAGGGTCTACGATGCCTCCATTAATGCGTTACAAACTTTCCGACAAACTGAATATACCTGTTTACACTAGTGTAACAGGTATAAAAAAAACTAAAAAATTTGTTTGAGGTCTGTGCCTAAAAATGGGCGTGGCACTTTGGTTTTAGCACTTTAAATGCTTAGGTCTGAGAAAAGCTTAAGTTTTGAACTGAATTGAAACTGAGCAAATGAAACGTGTAGCTACAGACTGACAGACGGACAGACGCATTTGGCTAGATCGACTCGTCTCGTCGAGCTGATCAAGAATATATATACTTTATGGGGTCTACGGTGTCACCTTTCATGCGTTACAAACTTTTTGACTAACTGAATATACCCTTTCACACCATGTGTGACGGGTATAAAAATTATAAGTTGATAAAATTTGGGTTTTGGGTCCCCTGCACCGAACCCAAATAAAACAAGAAAAAAACGTAGCACCGAAGCTCAAATACCCGCCCCACGAAACTTGAATAATTCTTTGAAAAAATAATAAAAGTGGAAGGTGAGAATTTATGGGGTCTGTATGTTAAAGTGGCCCAATCCTTGCCATATCGGTAGCATATTCATAGGATGAAAGTAGAAGTGGTTTTTCCCAAATTGGAGTGAATATATCCATAAATAAGAACTATTTTCATACAAAATCTGAAAAATGGGCGCTAGGTTTGCAACATAACATAACAAAAATGGGAGTGTCATCTTTTTTTTGATATTGGATGCCATTAGAAGTGTTTTTTAGCCAATTTGTATTATTATTTCATACAAAAAGTCGGAAAAAGTGGTAAGTTTGTATGAGGGCTATATCTAAAAATGGGCGTGGCACCTTGACATACAAACTACCTAGGAGCCCCAAAAAGCTTAAGTTTAAAATTTCAGGACAATATATTCAGAACTTTCCGAGAAAAACGCATTGCAACAGACAGACGGACAGACAGACGGACATGGCTAAATCGATTCGTCTCGTCGAGCTGATCAATAATATATACTTTACGAGGTCTCCGATGCCTTTAATGCATTACAATCTTTCCGACAAACTGATAATACCCTTCACACTTTGTGTGACGGGTATAAAACCCCTTGAACATGTCAAAAATCATCATCTGCTTATCCAAAGATATCACTTTTCCGGTCTTAGGGCTCGTCTTAGTACTCACCCACATAGTAATTTGAATATACAGCAAAAAAAAAAAAAAATAATTGATAAAATTTCGGAGACATTTCCATTCGGAAATCCCTTTTTCATTTTTATTACCCTGTAGTAATTAGTAATTTTTATAAATATATTGGGTTAAGTCTTTTCTCAATGACCATTGTCATTAATACTTATTATACCTGTGTCACACTATGTTTGTCGAATGGTTTGAGACGCATTAAAGGTGGCTTTGCCCTATAAAGTATATATATTCTTGATCACCTCGACGAGACGAATCAATTTAGTCATATCAGTTTAAAATTGGTTCAGATCGGCCCGCGAATTTCTAAGTTTTTAAAAAATATTTTTATTTTTGTTTAGTATTTTAAGGTTAAATTTAATACAAATGATGCACACGAAGATCTGTTAACGTCAAATGATGTGTGACAGGTATATAAGCTTTGGTCCAACCGAAGTTCACTTTTTTTTTGTTTTTAAAATTAAGATTATTTATACTTTTATTTTAATTAATACTGATTAGAGTTAATTTTATGTATACAAATATTTACAATGGTAAAGTTTGGAATCTTACTACACGCAACTGCCCCGCTCATCGCGGAATATCGCATCGTTAATTTCCATGCTTTACTCAGTATAAACTTATATACATAAACTTAACATTAAATACACAATAAACTTAAAGGTAACGATTTTGCAAATTTGTAGGATCAAAGCGGTTCTGTCGTCTTCTTGTTGAACGCTCTATGAATGCTAGTCTTTTCATATTTTTATTTGAGAGCAACAATAGTCGATTAGTATAGCTAGTGCTTCTGGTTCTCATCGTTTCTAAGTATCCAATGGACTTGGTGTATGTCTGCATTCGTTACATACCACTCGGCCTTAGTTACCGTCCTTAGAATTTACGACTGGGTCCTTTGTATAAGCTGTAAATTGGTTTTATTCGTAGTTCCCCATTTTTCTATTTCATATTTCAATATCGGGACTATTATTGTTTTTATATATCATTAGTTCTTTTGTTGCATTCTTTTTCATCTATACTTGAGGATAATAGCATAGAGATTTTGCAAATGTTGCAATCATACAACTATTTTTTGTAGGTTTAGGTAGTTCTGCTGTAAATAGAAGGTATAGCAATGGACCTAATACGCTGCCTTGGGTTACGCCCACAGACATTTTTTTTACGTCTGAATAGCCATCATCATAAAAATGTCTATTGCATATATAATTTGCAGGAGTTTGAATAAACCGTGCGATACTTATCTTTCTAATTTATAAAGTTATCATCTAGTAATTTGTATAAGACCCTATGTATTTATTGGATTATGCCTGAACCCAAATTTATGATGTGGTATTTTTATAACCGTTACACATATTGTAGTATTGTATAAAGGAGAATATTCAGTTTGTCCGAAATTTTGTAACGCATTAAAGGAGGCATCGGAGACCCCATTTATTATTGATCAGCTCGATGAGACGAATCGATTTAGCCATAGCCCATCTTTAGAGATAGCCTCCATACAAGCCTACCGCCCATTTTCGAGTTATTGTATGAAAGCTTTTCTTTTTTCTGAATGAGTCCACCTAAGTGAACACTATCGATATGGTTAGGATCGGGCTTATATAACATAAAGCATCCACTCAAATTTGATCAAATTCATCGTGAAATTTAATCTTAGCACCTGGTGAACTTATAAACTATTAAACGTGTTGTGTTTTGGATATTTCAGCTTCCTTGTTTGCTGTTGTGTTAGTATTGGTTCAATTCTATCAAACAATATCTTTTCAAATATTTTAAATAATAAAGGCAATATAGTTATTGATCTGTATAAGCTTATTTTGTTGCATCCTTATTGGGTTTCGGTATAGGAATAGTTTGTGCTGGAAAATATGATTGTTTGATTGCGACGTTGAAAATATTTCTTATGTATATAATTGCTGTATATGGTAACTCATTGAGTAATTTTCCTGACACAAGATTATATCCTGGTGCTTTTTTATCATTTAGCGTTTTAGTTTTGCTCATTATTTCCGAATATGAAGTCAATTTTATTGCACAAGGTGAAGTGTTTACTACATTTGGTCAATCAATAGTTTGATTATTCATATTTTTGTAAAGTTTAATTTAATATTTTCTGCTAATGTATGAGCTTGTTCCATATTGGTTTTTGCCCATGTATTATCTAGATTTTTCAAATGTGGTCTATGAATCATAGTTTTATTTATTTTTTTTTTTTTTTTTTTTGCTTGCTCCTAAATTTGATATATAATATTCCAATTGTTTTGTCTTTTTCTTCTTTTAGTGCATTTTTTTAGTGCTTCTGCGCACGACATTCGAGGCAATTTCCTTTAATTTGACCAGTAAAAAGTGATTATCTCAATTATCGACCTGACCACTTTTTGAAGTTAATTTTCTGAGGAGACTAAAATAAAATAAATAAAAATAAGTTTTCATTTTGAAAAAAAGTGGTGAAAAGTTTTTTATTTTTATTGTGACTATTAAAAAGTTATACTATATAATGGATTTTGTAACTATCATTCATATAGGACACCAAGTAAATCGCAAACAAATTGTTTTTTTGGCAGTATACTTATAATGTTTGGGGGACCTCCAACATGTTGATCTGGGGTAAAAAACAAAGGTTTTCTCTTCACTTAGTAAGTTATAACTAAGTAAATTACAAACCGATTTTTATTTCTAACATGTTTCATAAGGAAAAAAACTTATACCTTTCGAATAGTATATATAATGTTATGATATTTCCAAACCTATTTGTGTGTATTTTCAAAGAAATTATTTCTTCCTTATACGCGTCTAAAAATAAAAATCAGTTTAATAAGTGTTTAGTGCTCACCTGTATAGTAAAATGAATACACAGTTAAATAATATGCTTTAACCATTTTCAAACGAGTCTAATAACAAGGTTCTTTTTTCTTCTGTTAGTAAATTATACCAAAAGTCTTAAAAAAAGTTGGTACATTCAGCTTTGAGTTCTCAAATGGGTCTCGGATTCAAATTTCGAAAGACTCCGAAGCAACCCAAAAATATTTTTAATATGACCTTTCAAATGTGGGTAAGATCACATCCCTAAGTTTACACTTTCCTGAGCTATGCTCAAAGTCCACATTCCGATTTTAAGGCTCCCATTAGGCCATTAGTAAAAATTTTCCGAAATAGCGCATAAAAGTAAAAATTGCTGTAGGGCCTTCTTGACGGCCCATTGTCATATTTCAGTAGAGAATTTGAAATTTTACGTGTAGACGGTTATAATTTCGGTCAATATAGTTCTGTTAGTCCTGCTGTCTGCCTTATGGAGAGATTATCTCGGAGACTATAATAGATAGGGCCACCACAACGGGTTTTCTCCGCACCCATTTTAAGATGTACCCCCATACAAATCTACTCCAAAATTTTCGGTTTTCTTATTTTAGGATGTCTAAATTTAGTATAAATTATGGCTATGATAGTCCCAATAAAATATTCCAATATGGGTAGCACCAACAAAATTTTAGGTATAGCCCCCATACAAATTTACCCCAAAATATTGGGTTTTTTACATAAAAACGTCATTGCTTTTTATTCTAGGAAGTGTAAGTTTGGTATTAATTGTTCCTATGATGGTCCGAATGAAATATGGGAAGGTCCAGCAAAATTTTAGGAATAGCCCCCATACAAAGACAACCGATTTTTTAAGATTTTTTAGTAAAATAGATCCTTACTTAAGGTACATAAAGATTGGGTACAGGGTTTCTTGCAGAAATGGTTTTAGCAATACTGTTTCGCCATCCCTACTTTATATTTAATTAGGAAATGACAAATAAGTTTGTCAACGAAACTGATATCTTTTCCGACTTAGCAGTTGAAAACGACATTCGTCGCCTCAAAAGTCAAATAGAAAATAAACAGTACAGTACACGAACAAATCAATATTTCTCTTGTGATAATGTTTGCGAGAAAAAACTTTATACGAAACGTTTAAAGTAAGTACATGTGTACTGTATTGTTTGTTATAAAGTTTGTGTTATTTACCTTTTGTACTTTAAATTGAAACTGAACGAACTTCAAATAGGTCTCAAAATCCCATTGTTAGATATCAAAAAAAACATACTTTTAGAGGCTTGGAGTATTTGGTTAAGATGTGGCGACTCAATTGTTAGAAATGAGCAATGGGAAAAGCA
>JAEIFJ010000861.1:0-21189 GCA_018903435.1 Leucophenga varia
TTATTTTTTTTTTTTTTTTTTAATAAAACTTTTTACTTTTCCCTTCACTTGTTTGGTTTGATTATATTTTTTTTTTTTGTATTATGCTGATTTAAAATAAACTGATTTGATTTTTGGCACTTTGAATATTTACAAGAACATTATTTGGCTTGTTTGCATTTAAATTAAAAAAAAAAAAATACAAAACAAAATTTTGTTTCAAACTTTTTGATATTTTTTTTTTTTTTTTTTGTTAGTGACGTAAATTGATTGCGTTATTTAACGAACCGTAACGCATTGCACAAACACACACACACAGCAGTCAGGATGAACGAACGTACGAATGAACTGACCGACCGTACCACCGACCGTTTGAGCCCTTGTTTGTACGAATTGTTATGCAACATAGACAACAACAGGCAGTGCAGTGCAGCAGGCAACCATGAGCATTGAAATTTAAGCACATAACATATATATATTACAAGTATTTACCAATACACACATACGCAATGTTTTTATATGCAAAATAAAAATATCAAATATTTATTTAAAATAAAATAAATATATTTGCTTATTCAATTTGTTTACTTTTTAGTTTATTTTTGCTTAATTTTTAAAGCTTTTTTAATTTGTAAACATTTTATTGCTTTTTTGCATATTTAAGCAAATATAAAAATCGTTGCCTACTTACAGGCGCATTTATTATTTTAAGCACTTTTATAGCTTTTATATATATTTTTATCTCACTTTTTTTTTATTATAAATTTACTTCATTTAAATTTATACTTTTATAAACACTGCTTCTACGTATTATTCAGAATTACTCCGCGTATATTTTTATTATTATTTATTTTTTAGTTATTTATTTCATCCGTTTTTCCTTGTTTGTTTTACAATGCGTTAACTCCGCGCGTTTATAGCAACGAGTATAACACGTTACGCGTCCTTGTTCCAACTACTGACGTTATTCACGTTGCTGTTTATCCTGGGCGAGTATTGAAGCTTTTAAATTAATCAAAAAAAAAAAAAAAACTATTGCCGCTCTTCTATTCATTCAAATATTTATTCCAGTTCTTTATTCCATTCAGCATTTAGCGCAGCGCATGCGTTGTATTTAAATGCTCAATTTGTATGTTTGATATTGTCCCAGGTTCTCAACGTCATTTCTTCAACCTCTCGCAATTTATCATCTGTTTCGTTTTGCTGCTGCTGGCTTCTTCTTGGCTGTTCCACGTGCTGTAAACATTTACTTTACGCTTTTGTTTTGTTATTTCTATTCGTTGTTGTCATTTTAATAAACGTTTTTGTTATTGTTGTTGTTGTATTCCTTTTTGTATGCGAAACAACTGTTTTATGGATTGCATTGCTGCTCATCAGCTGTTTTTGTGTCAAACTTAAAGAAGCACATGCGCGTGTGGTATGAGTTTATTTATTTACAAATAAATTATTAAGGTTTTTAATGTTAAAAATTTTTAAATAATAATTTTTTTAATTAAAAACAAAATTTGACTAGATTGACTGGTAAGCATATTCAGACTTCTTGGAATTACTTTCAGATATTCATGTTTACTTCATACCAAAGATACTCGTACTTGCATTGCAGTAATTTAGTAATTCGAAAGTTTATGAATTTTATGAAGGCTTACTGCAGTGTAAAAATGGGAAATTTAACATAAAAGAATAGAAGGATAGCACCAAAAAAGGGTTAAGACTCCTAAAATTAAGTAAGATTACTTGTCCATGAACCACGTCGATATTAAAATGGAGAACTTAAATTGGAAAATAAAAAAAATCACTAACCAAAAGTTTCAAGATATGGGCTAAGAGAGATTACTTTTCGGAGAATTGCGTCGGTCATAGAGTTAACTTGCAGAATCATTGGAAACTGTTTAACGGGTTTTGGGCATAATTTAGAAGAAAGTGGATTCTAAGGACACATAATAACTGCTGCTAAGAAGAATATTTTCTGGTCTCTAGGTCCAGGTACGCTTAAAAGACTTTTTTTAGAAGTGAAGGAGAGCGAAAGTGATAAATACTAACGATATTGGATGAAATTAGGCAGAACTGAAAAATTTATAGGTGTTCCAACAAACAAAAGATCCCAGGAGTGCATCTGATATCAGTGTTAGCAGCTGGGATTCTGTCTAGAGAGTGTGAAATCTCGGGAATGACTGTTAAAAAAGCCTTATCTTTTATGAGACTTGGCCAGCTGGGTAACCCTATGCGATTATTATCGTTTAACAAAAATTGATCTTTAATGATTAATCGATGTTTTTCGATTATTGAATTTTTCTGATTAATAAATTTTTCCGATAATCGATTTTTCGATAAATAGATTTTACGATTAATAGATTTTTCGATCAATCAATTAATCCTTTTTTCGATTAATCGATTTTTTCGATTATTTTATTTTTCCGAATATCGATTTTTCGATTAATTGATTTTTCTGATTAATAAACTTTTTCAATTCATCCGACTTTTCCGATTAATCGATTTTTCGATTAATAGATTTTCCGATTTATCCATTGTTTTCGATGAATCGATTTTTTCGATTATTTTATTTTTCCGATTAATCGTTTTTTCCGATTAATAGATTTTTCGATTTATTGAATTTTTCTAAATAATCGATTAATCCATTTTTGCGATTAATTGATAATTCCGATAATTTAATTTTTCCGATTTATAGATATTTTCGATTAATTGATTTTCTGATTAATTTTTGTGACTAATCGTTTTTTCTCAATAATCGACTTTTTGACTAATCGATTTTTTTTTCAATCAATCGATTTTTCGATTAATTGATTTTCTAACAGTTTTAAATTAAAGAGTCAAATAATACTTATATAAAATAACACAAAAGGAATCTTTTCGATTTTTTTTAAATCGTCTATTTCCGAAAGGAATCTGAAAGGATTTTTTTAGATCGATAATAGTTTTTAATTCAAATACTTCATCTAATAACTTTTTTTATAAATAAAACGAAGCAAAAACTTAAAATTATTTTTTTATAAAATCAAGAATTCTCGCCATTTTACGTATTCAATTTAATTTAAAACAAAAATTTCTCATATCAAATGAAAAAGATTATATTTTATGCAGTACCTAGCTGCAACCTATTAAAAATTGTATAACAACTCAACTTGTGCTGCATGTCATTCAAAAAGCATAAAGCTAGCTTAGACAGTTGCATAAATCCTTTTTTTTTTTTGTTCCTTTTTGACTTTAAGTTGTCAATTGTTAAGTTGAGATATGAATTAAGTGCAGCGCAGTAGCAAAAGTAGAATTATGTATTATTTCAGCTGAACTTCACGCACACCGTCACCATTGCATAGCATTGCTGAGAAGAATAGCTTAAAAAAATGAAAAAAGGGAAAAAGTATAAAAACTGCAGCATTTCATTTTGTTCAAACAGCGACTTGACACCGAAAAAAATTTTATATAAAACGTATCTGCAAACTACATACAACGAAAATACAACAATGAAAAACGCAATGAATTTTTAATCTGGCAGCGTCGTGAATTGTGTCAAGGTATCATTTGCACAAAGCGCGAGATAAAACTCACGAGTGGATTTCAAATAAAAAAAAAATAAAAAAAAACGCCAAAAAGTAGAAAACTGTGACATGAAATGTAGCGAGTAATAGTAAAGCGAATATAGCAGAGGTCGAGATTTGACCCAAGAGCTGTATTACATATTTTTTTAGAAGAAGAAAAATGGCTAAAAGAGCTTTGTTTCGACAAATTTTTGTTGGCGCATTAATTAGAATTTATTTTGTATAGCGCATAACTTGAGTTAATAAAAAAAAAAAATGAGTGAAGCTACTTTAAAATATTTATAAAATATTTTTTAAAGTAAAAGTGCATAGAAAATATGCCAAAGGGTAATAAATTGAAGCAGCTATGCCAGTTTGTCACTTGATTTTAATTTCATTTGCCCACTTACAAAAAAAAAAAAAAAATGTAGCATGCAACAAGGCGCTGTAGTAATACTAAGCAGCAACATTTCATAGTTGACTGTTATTTCCGGTCACTAGCGCAGGCCAAAGTCCATTCATAAGTTGCATGAGTCGTAGTCGTCGTCATCGTTGTTATAAAAAGGATACCAAAAAGGATTCAAACTGTATAATGCTTTGGCACTTAAAGTTATTCTGCTGCTGCTGCTTCTTTTTATAGCGGCGACAGATATGCAATCTTTTTTTTTTTTTATATTATTTTTTATCTGCGTAAAGTTTTTATCATCGTTGTGTTCTGGCTATTTGTCTGTCTGTCTCTTTGGCCTGTTACCGTGCTTCGTTGATGATTTAAGTGCACTTTTGATGCATTTTTAGTTGCTTTTTGATGCGTATCCTTTTGTGTATGATCCATACACAATTCTACTTTACTGCTTCAAATAATTTAATTACATTATATGCTAACTAACCACTTTCGTTATAGCTTTATGGGTGTTGCACATTACCTTTGCTTTTAAATATTTTGTTGGCTAATGTTTAAGGAATTTTGTGTTTTATTGTCCTTGAAATATAATTAAAACTGTGCAGCATTTTGCTTTTAGTTTATTTGAAATAAATAAACTATTTTTTTTTTTTGATAATGCACAAAAAACTCCTGGACATAGCTTTTAACATTTTTGAACTGAGTGAAGCGCTCTGGCAAGCATATAACAAACGTCAACAGCGCACATTAATATCAATTTACGCGCGTAATGTATCAAGTCAAGGCATTTCTTTTGTTCTTTTCAGTTTAAGCAAGTAAAGCATACACTTACACACACATACTTTCACATTAAAATTATAATTTAAGACCTTTACGCCGAAAAGTATGCAATGCGCGCTTGTTTCGGAACATTAAAATTATGTTGCTTTGCCATTGCTTATCTTTTCTTTCTTTTTTTTTGCCTGTTGTCAAGATGTCATCGTCATCATCATACTTAACAAGCCTAACAACTCCATCATGCTTCATGTCAACGCTGTTGTCCTTTTTTTCGACCATGATGCATTACAGCAACTATTTAATTTGAAAATGTAGTTGAACTGATGAAAAAAAAAACATTTTGAGAGAATCAAGCTGCTATGGCGTCATTTAAAAAAAAATTAATAAATAAAGTTTCTAAAAATAAGTTAAATGGAATTTTTAGCTTAATATAAAAAAAATAAACGATGTAAAAAAATTTATACTTTTATATATCCTTTTCATTTTTGGTCAAAGTTTACGTAGCGCTCCGTACGTAGCGTTAAAAAAAAAAAAAAAAAAACAATCAAAAAACAATAAAAAAAAAAAACAATCAAAAAACAATCAAAAAAAAAAAAAACAATCTCGATAACCAATTAGTCTTCGATATAACTTTAGCAACACATGAACTGTGTATCGAGAAAATGCTCATCTCCAATCAGTCTTAAACTCATAAAATTTAAAATTGGAAATGCAGAAACAATTTATAATTTAAAAAAAAAATGTATAATAAATAAAAAAAAAAATTATTATAATTTTGCTACACTTTTTATTCATCCTAAGATAATATTTTTTAAAAAACTCGTGACTTTTAAGTCAAATTTTAATTTAAAGCCACTTATAATTCACAACTTATTTATATGTAAAAGAACCAACTGGCTGAAACGATAGACAGGTGATGCATGACATGGTGGAATCATGGTCTTAGGCGAAACGATGGTACCATGTGAACCAAGTGCGCAAGAGACTGCTTACTTTTAATTTTTAATCCGTTCGCCAAGTGTGTTCTTGTTTCTCTGCATATCATTGAAATATGACTAACGTTGGTACGCAACACGTTGAGAGAGCAAAAGTGCTCAACATAACCTTGTAGAATTGAATCATTGATGGAATTATATTCTAAAAAGATGATGTCAAGCGAAAAGTTGGAACATTGGTGAAAATACGTAAAGATGGTGTATTTGTTTTCTCTTGCTACATAGTTTGAGAGCGCGGCGAAGTACTAAGAGAGAGATGAAAGAGAAATGTATCTACTATATACTTTCTTAACGTTTTTTTAGATTCATTCAATGCAATACTAAAATATTTAATACTAAAGAAGATAGTTTTCTATTTAAATAATTTGTTTCGCTTTGCTTTCTCTTTTTTATTTTTCTGTCTTCTAAAAATGACTATCGTTGGTACCAAATATATTGAGAGAAAAAAAGAGCGCTTTACACCACTATGAATAATGTTGCATACTGTTGCGCTCTGCTCTGAAAAAGTTATTTCACGAGAGTTGTGTAGTACACTGCCTTATAGTTATTCCACCATACTTTTACATACATCTGGAATACTACACCTTCTATAATTGCAGCGTTTTCCTTTCCACACCTAAATGGGATTTAAAATGTTCAAGCAATTATTTACCATTTGATGCAAAGTCGACATTTAATTATTCAAATCTTACCAATGTAAAAAGTAAAAAGTAAACTCCTTGTTCGCTAGAATGCGCAGCTAATGTCAAAATTGGTTATGGTGAGATATAGTCCTTTCATATTTAAGCAGACGGCAAAGGAAACAAAAGAAATTTTGGATTAATTTTATGGGGCTATGCTCCGTCAGTGAGCAGAAGACAATGTCCGGAAAGTGAGCTAGCTGATGCCACAAATATTAGCACTGAGCGCACAGGACATATCTTTGCGAGATTCTGCATATGAAAAAGTTATTCTGCTACTTGGTGCCGCACACGCTCACTCCCGACCAAAAATATAAACGCAAGAGCACTTCGAAAGAGTATTGAGTACTTTTGGCGTCGATTGGTTACTCTTGATGAAACCTGAATTAACAATTACACACAAAAAACAATATGAGTGCTCGGCAATGCGTGGAAGCCGGTACGAGTGTTTCGAAGCGGCCGAAGGAGGTTCGATGTGTTGGAAAGGGTATAGCGTCGGTTTTCTGCGATTGTCATGGGATACTCTTCGTGCACTACCTCGAAAAAGGAAAAATCATCAACAACGAGTATTACTGTGCATTATTGAAACCTAAATCGCTGCAAAACGGTCTCACATGAAGCGAAAAAAAACAATGCGCCAGCGCACAAGATCATCGGAACTACGGCTTAAATCAAAGATTTAGGGCTTCAATTGTTTTCTTTATTTGTTGGGATAGAATACGGAGAAGTCACTTCATATGACATTTGCGAACCGCGGTCTCAACTGGCCACCAGTCTGCTTTCATGGTGCACTCCATCCTGTAGTGCACAAGGCAAAGGGCCTCAACCTCGACAGGGTGAGGCTTTTGCCTTGTCTTAACTGAGACCAAAGGGACGCTACTAAACCTAAAGCTAGCTAAAATGAGCTGGCTACTCGGCAGGAGATCTGAGCTGAGCGCTAGCAATAAAATGTTGCTTTACAAAGCGCTGCGTAAGCCCATTTGGACCTCAAAGTAAGTGCGCCAAACTACGTCAGAAACTCCGTTATCCACATAGACCTAGACGTACCATCTGTGCAAAATGAAACCCGCTACATCTCCAGACTGGAGCAACATAATAGTCAGTTGGCTATAAACTTGTTGACAACAGCCAACATACAAGGCGGCTCAAAGAACTCACCCCCTGAACCTTCCTTTCAAATCTGAGTTGAACTGGTGAAATTTAAAAAAAAAACGTTTGTTTATTTTTAAATATAGTTTTTTTTTTTTAAAAAGTAAATTCCAGGCTCAAAGCTCACCAACGACAAGCTAAGATTTTTTGATTTATTTATTTTAAATTATTTTTTATTGTTTTATTATTTCATTAAATATCAAAACACAAACTTTCATCAAGATAAAAGCCAAATCATTAAAAATTTCATAGAATTAATTTTATTATAAAATATTAAACAACTAAATACTGCCTTTCATTTTCAAAATTGCAGCATGCAAAGTGCTTAACTCAAAATAAGTACATATTTGCTTAAATCGTATTACAATTGTTCATTAAAATATTTAATCAATAATTTCGAAATCCTATTTACAATGCCAAACTAAAAGATATTTTAACTTACTAGATTCGAACAAATAATATATGTATGAGATGCAATACAAAATAAATACAAAATTCAATAAGAACTAATTTTGTACGAAGAAATAAATTTTTGAATTTTCTATTAATTTTAATCAAAGCAAGATTAAATGTGGTCTGAAATATAAATGAGAGAGTATTTTACAGAACTTTATCATTTATATTTAATGAAAATAATAATTATACAAACAGAAATTAATTTAAATTTAATAAAAACTAAAGAAAGAGACAGAGTGTGAGAGAGAAACTTTATTAAATTTTGCATTTTGGGCCAACTTAACTCAACTTCAACGTTCAACTTGGTACAAAATTAATTAACAAGTTTATTTGCAAACTCCGACCAAATGCGTACATAAGTCTTTGGCCCAAAAGAAAATACCTTGAAGAATGATGGCTCGGTCTGAATCTCTTCAAATTTTCAGTTGGCTCGTTGGTTTGGTTTGGTTCGGTTATGTAAGCAAAACAGTTGTTAAAATATTTAAGTTTCCCAACGCATTATGTTAATTTAGATATTAAACTTTCCTGGGAATATTTTCGACACATTTGACGCTAGAAAATTTATTATTAAAAAAAAAATAATAATAAAATACGCGAAAAAGTTTTAAAATAGTTTTTCTTTTTTTTTTTTTTTTTTTTGGCAAATAATTTCGCTAAATTTGTCGCTTAACTATTTTTTTTGTTAGTAAAATTTTCGCCACATCAAAATTTTAATTAACAAAAAAAAAAAAAAAAAAAAATGGGAAACTATTTATTTAGTTGGCACACTTTATGCGTATTCATTTCATTTTATATAATCACAAAATTTTCCACAATTTATAATTTGCGTTTTTCGACAATTATGGTCGAATGCGGAATGCTAGCTGCATACTAAGTTCGATTTTATTATGTAAATTTTGAATGCGCTTCATATGCAATGTGGAAATTGTATTATAATTTTATTAAGGCATTTGTTATGCATTGAACGCTTCAAATGTGGAGACTTTCTGTTGGGCAAATAGACAGACGGACATCTGGAAAGACGGACATCTGGACAGACGGATATCTGGACAGACGGACAGACGAACATCTGGACAGATGGACGTATGGTCACCAGGACAGACGGACATCTGGACAGATGAGCATCAGGACAGACGGACATCAGGACAGACGGACAACAGGACAGACGGATATCTGGACAGACGGACATCAGGACAGACGGACATCAGGACAGACGGACATCAGGACAGACGGATATCTGGACAGACGGACATCAGGACAGATGGACATCATAACAGACGGACATCTGGAGAGACGGTGACTTGGACATTATGAATCTTAGTTGAATTTTTTTTTTTTTTTCACACTTTAGAAGCGTATTAAAAATTCGTCTCGCTTCATTTTTAATTATTATCCAATTTTACACAAATTTTTCCATCTCTTCATTATGTTTTTGTGAAATTTCAATTTGGTTTTTATTGAAAAATATTCCGCGTCGTATTGATAAAATTTCTGTTTTGTTCAGTTTTTAATTGAGTTGTTCATTTGGATTTGGTTTAGTTAGTTTCGCTTAGTTTAGTTAATTAGATTTGTATTCCAATTTGTACAAAAAAAGATAAAATATTTAAATATTGTTTTGTTAGTGCTTCATTATTAAAGAGAGGATAACAAAACAAATTATACATTTTTTTTCAGATGATGAAGATCGTGCCATTTAGCCATTTAGTACCGGTTTTTTTTTTTCAGGAATAGTTCATAAAAATTACAAAATAAAAATAATTTCTTTATTTTGTAATAAACTAGCAGATATCCGGCATATGCGGGCGTTTCGGCTGCTCTTTCAGCTCTATTCCGTTTTGCATCTGCTATGTTTTGTGCAATTTCAGTTCTTTTGATGACCTTTTTACTATTTTTTTGTTTGTAGCGCAAACCAAAATAGGCTGGGGTTACTTAAAAACATACTAACAAATACCAGTTTTTTGTCATACCTAAAATACATTGGGGAAAGCTGCAATCATCTGTTTTTTATTTTTGATTTTTGTTAATGTTAAAAAATCAAAACAATTTTGTATGGGGAAATTAGAAAATTGACTTCATAGAATTTCAATGTTTTAGGGGTGTGTCCTACATACTTCATAGAAACATTTTTACTATTTTATATATAGGGTGCTTAAATTTCAAGGGCCGATGTTGAATATGAACCACACCTAAACGTCAAAATTTTTTTCTGCATTTCTTTTGACATTTCTCAACATGAGACTAACGCAATTTGAACCATGGAAAGATACACAATCGAGCAACGCGTTAGAGTTATTCAGGCCTATTATGGAAATGGGCGTTCAAATCAAAATGCGTATCACAGCTAACGAAACAATGGCTCTTTTGCGCGAAAAATTTGATGGCCGAATAATCTCACGTCGCGGCGATGTCATCTGGCCGCCAAGATCATGTGACACCGTTGGACTTCTTTCTTTGGGGTTATTTGAATGAAAAGGTGTACGCCAATAAGCCAAAAACAATTCAAGAGCCAAAGGATGAGATAATTCGGCACATTAACGACATTGAACCTCAATTATGCCTCAGCGTCATCGAAAATTTAGACCATCGGATGGACGTGTGCCGCCGAAGCCGTACATAATTGAGTCATACCAATATATCATAATAAAAGAAATATCAATAATTTCCTAAATAATTCGTGTTTTATTCAAAATCAACATCGGCCCTTGAAATTTAACCACCCATATATAGATTTTATAGATTTAATTCAATTTTAATATCCGCCACGTGTAAAGGGTGTTATCAGTTTATCGGAAAGTTTGTAGCGCATTAAAGAAGGCATCGGAGTATATATATTCTGCAGCTCGATGAGGCCAGTCGACTTAGCCATATCCGTCTGTCTGTCCGCTGACTGTCTGTCTAAAAATATTGACCTGAAATGCCACGCCCATTTTTAGATATAGCCCCCATATAAACTTACCACTTTTTCGATTTTTTGTATGAAAATAGTTATTATTTGTTATGGCCCCCATACAAACCTAGCGCCAATTCTTCAGATTTTGTATGAAAATAGTTCTTATTTATGAATATATTCACTACAATCTGGGTAAAATTACTTCTTCTATGAATATGCTACCGATATAACAAGGATCGGGGAAACTATAACATATAGACCCCCATAGAAAGTCACCTTACATGTTCGTGTGGCGGGTATTTGAGCATCGGGTAAGTTAACAGCTCTTTTTATATTTAAATGATTTTAATACTACACAGCAGGTAGGGTTAGTTTGTTGAGAAGCTTTGCGGGGGTTATTTTTAGTAGAAGGCGCATGGCGGTGTGTTTCTGTGTGCTTGTCCGTAGTGTTCATCACGCATGGGGCCACAAGTCCCCGAGTTACATGGAACTGACTGGTAGTACCTCGGGTACGAAGTTTAACCAGAGGCTTGTTCTGGTACCACGGGCGTCTAGTTCTTGGGGTCATAACTGGCCGTCTTCGGACGGTTATGATTCGATCTTACAACGGCCGCCGTATGGCGGAAGAGGTATTGAATAGACTTCGCTCTGCCCAGTGAGGAAATCATGACCCATGTGCGTGATTTTAGACTGGTTCCACCTACAGACTGGTATGAGTTCTTATACTGGTCTGTATGCTATTCACAACAGTTATAACTTAATTAAATTCGTCGGGGCACACCAAGCCCGTAGTTGTTTGGAACTCAAATTGGTAGTATCCTAATGGCTGGATGGTTGGAGAATACGAGGTCTAACCGGAGTCTTTAGATTGGTACCACGGGTGGTCATGTGGCCCACGATCGTTACTGGTCGTGCTAACCAGTGGTGTGGCCCCTCGGGGAGCATAATGGTTGCTGTGGTTTAACGCCCATATGCGGTTAAAGTTTATTCGTAAATTCGGGGTGAAGTTGTCCATTACAACCGGGTGCTGTGACCCAGAGATCAGCAGAGGTGTTTGATATTCGGCGCTCCTCACCAAGGAGTGAATATTAAGCCCAAAACTGCGTAAACTTTTAGTTTGCAATTTCTATAAAGGCGTTGATTGGCGCTTATCAATCCTTGTGCTCGACACCGTGGGATCGAGTCTTTACGACAGGCTTTCACGTAAAACACTCTCGGATTCTGTAACTGTTTTTGGCATTCAATAAATTAAATCTACTCAATTTAAAATATCAAAATTTCTTATAAAAAACAAAAAAAAATAGAAAACATAAATGTTTTTCAATTTATTCTCATATTTAGAAGTAAAAGTAGAAAAACATTTCTTTCATATTTTTCATATTTATTTTAACAACTCGAATGGCTTTCAAATGCAAACATTTTCGAATGCATTTTGCTATATTTTCATGTTGAAAATTTTTAGTTCTTTTTTGTGTTTTGTTATTTTTTCACGCTTATATTGCGCGTGAAAATCCGAGGTGACACTTGTCCAAATTATCTGTAGGATAAACAAGCGTGCACACACACACATTACGTGTTATCAGTGCAAACGACGCTAACACGCATACAAAAAAAGAAGGAGAAAGATAGAAAGACAGGCAGAATATGCAGGATATACATAAGTGCTAACAAACAGAGAAAATGGCATTGTAATCAAAGCACAGACAGACACACACATACACACACATGCAGCGATACAGACAGCGACATAAACACTCATCGTACTGGTTATATCCATGAACTTTATAGTTAAAAAAAAAAAAAAACGAAGAATATTTGTTCTAAAAAAAAAAAAAAAAGAAATAGTAAAATAAATAAAAAGTAAAGTAAAGGAAGCCAGAAAAAAAAAAATAAATAAAAAAGCCAAGCATGCCATTGCAGCTTCAACTTCTACGCTACTCAAATACGACAGCAAAGAGCCGCACTCAGAAACAAACAAACAAACGCACTCACACACACACACATACACATACACACAGAGAGACATATACGAACACATGACATCAGTTTGACTCTAAAGGACGAAAAGTAGTAGTAAGTGAGTCATTCATTGTGCATGTATGTATGTGTGCAGTCGGCGTTTTGTAATTGTGCACCACATAAAACGACGACAGCATCTGCAGCAGACGGCTACAGGACGACGACGATGACGATGACTAGAGTACACTCGAGCCAGGACAGAGGCAATGCAACGATGGGTTTTTTAGCCAAGTTTAAAATGTTTAACACGAAAAGGAGTTATCACGCTGACACTCTGACTGCAACAACAACAACAACAACAATAAAAAAAAAAAAACAAAACAATGGTAAACAGCTGCAAAAGCCGTATATAGCATAAGGACAACGTAAGGGAAACTTAGCAGCGTGGGAAATTATGACAAAGTTGTGCATAAAAAAAAAAAAAGAAAAATTGGAAAATTGTGCACAGAATTTATGCCCCCTTCCCAAGTGCCACGCCTACAAAATGATGTATAATATTAAAAATAAATATCCTTTTTTTTTTTTTTGTAGGCGTGTAAAAGTATGTCGCACTAAAAAATTAAAGTGGAATGCAAAAGATGTAAAAATTTTCACAAACTCAAAATGTTGCAGCTGCGGTTTTTCTTTTTTCTAGAAAACTTTGTGGTTTGGCGGATTTCAGTGTAGCAAATTTTCATAAAAATAAACGCGTGCCAAAAAAAAAAAATAGAAAAAAAATTAAGCACTAACCAAGAAATTAAAAACAAACCCACAAAGGATCACACACACCCAACTAACGAGTTACAAAGATAAAAGTGTAACAGGCACACACAATATATATAATATGAGTGTGTATGTAATTATAATCGGAATATAATGCTGCACACTAAAGCTGCGCATAGCATTTGACACAATGGCATGCAAAGAACTGACAGACAGACGGACAGCCTCTAGTAATGTTTGGACCTCTAGTAATGAATAGAGTAAAGAGTAGATAGACAGACGGACAGACGAACTGATGGAAGACTAACTCTTGTTTAAGCAACATGCGAAGTCAAAATTTTGTTGATTAATACACTGTAAAAAAAAAGTACCAAGAACAACTCTTTAACAATACTTGTTGTATTAAGAACAATAGTTTTTACATCATGAATTATCGTTCTTGTACCATTATAAATCATTCGTATATCAAGAACAATAGTTTTTATATCTAAAAAATTTAGTTCTTATAGCGAGAGCAACAAAAAATTTAAATCAAGATAAATAGTTCTTATACCAAAAACAGTTGTTCTTAAAACAAATAAAATAGATTTTTTAACCAAAAACAAAAGTTCTTTATATCAAAAACTATAGCTTTTATAGAAGGAAATATAGTTTTTATATAGAGAACAATAATTTTTAGGTTTGAACAATTCTATTAACAGTAACAAAAAAGTTATTATTTGCAAGAACAATAGTAATATCAACTGCAGCGAGAATCAAAACTTTTTATCAAGAACAATAGCTCTGATACCAAGAACAGTAATTCATATATTTTAAACTGTAAATCCTTTATCAATATCTACTTTACCATTAGAACTATAGTTGTTATATTAAGAACAGTAAATATTACAATAAGAATAATAGTTCTTATATCAAGAACTATAATTTTTATATAGCTCTTGCACACTATAGTTTTTATATTAATAGCTATTGGCCTAAGAACTATAGTTCTTTTTAGCTTAATATAGGAACTAAAGATTTTATATTAAGAACTTTCTTTAAGAACAGTTCTTTATTATGAACTGTTATTAGCCATACTGTTAAAAGCCATAGTACTAAGAATTATAGTTCATATTTAAACTTAATATAGGAACTACAGTCTTTATATTAAGAACTATAGTTCTTTTAATATGAACTGTTAGTTCTATATTTAAAACTACAGTTGTTATATCAAAACCATAACTCTTATATCAAGAACTTAAATTTTTTATTAATAATGATTTTAGTTCTTATATTATGTCGGTCGCCACAACATACTTTGCCCTCCATGGGTCCCTGGACGAACAAGCTGACACACTGGCTAGATGAGATTCATCGTGTGAATCACAGCCAGTTGTGGTTCAGAACCCAATGAGCGCTAGCGTCGCCCACATTAGGAATCACTTCACTTCATTTTAGGCAATATTAAATGGCAAAATATGAATAGCTGCTGGAAAGCTAAGCTTATTTGGCCTACGATTGGCAAAGATCTGGCAATACTAACAGACGCCATCACTGGCCCATTGGGAATCACGAGGCCATACTAGGTATCCCTTATAACAGTACATGCCGAAGTTGTAAAGAAGAGAATACTCCAGAAACGTTAGAACACATACTCTGTGTGTGTATGCTGCACTTAGATCGAGTAGACTAATTTATTTTGAACGTTGGCAGTTGAAATCGCTCAGCGATCTTTCTCTGTTATGTCCCTCAGAACTACGGTACTTCCTTAACTGTACTGGTTGGCTTTGATTCTTTAGAGCCTATCATATACTTCAGGCTCACTTCCGATATATTTTTAGTGGTAGCAAAACTGCATTTATATGCTTATTGTGTGGAGAATACGGGGTTTCTCCTCAGCTACCACTATCTATATCATGAACTGTTATTTTATACTACGAGCTGTAGTTCCGATATCAAGCGCTGCAATCTTATATCAAGAGCTATAGTTCCTTTATCCAGAAAGATAGTTATTATATCAGGAAATATTGTTTTATATCAGAAACAATAACTTTTGCATCAAGAGCAATTTTTTTTATAACAAGATTTCAAATTCTTATGCCAAAAACAATTGTGTCTATACTAATATTTATAGCCCTTAAAGTTAGAATTATAGTTTTATAACATTAACAATAATTTCTGTAACAAGAACTATAGTTCATATTAAGAAAAATATTTCCCTTTATTGGGAACAATAGTTCGCATATCAAGAACAATAGTTCTTTTATGCAGAATAATCATTCTCATAGTAATATGCTTGTTATGAATGTTGTATTGCGAGATTTTATTTGTTCAATGTCAAACTTTTTCCTAACTTTTTCCTAACTTTTTCGCTCAGTGCATGAAACTCTCAAATGAAATCATCAACAAAGTATGCCATTTGTCCCATTTGTCCATTTGTCCGATGGCGCTTAAAACAGCAAGTAAATGAGCGCCTGAAGGGAATGTAGTAGTGCCTTAAAAACATTGCGAAAATGTAGCAGCGAAACAGTATTACCAGATTTCGTTTTATTTTTTCTTATACATATTTGCCAGTTAGTGTGTCAGTAGCACAGCGCGCAGCTTCAAGCTGACACTCCAGGCTCGACACAACTCAACTCAACTCAAATGCGAAGGACAACCATATTCGGACATCAGTCAAGTTGCAAATGGTGTGCAATCTATTTTTTTTGTTTTTTTGGATTTGCGGATAGGATTAAGTTTTAGGTTAAGCCGCATAGTCAGAGGCAAGTTTCATTTTTTTTTTTTGTGTACTTGAACTACTTTATTTATACCCGACTCGAACTAATTGTGATAATGGGTATTATACATTTTATACCCGCCACACATAGTGGGGAGGGTATTATCATTTTGTCAGAAAGTTTGTAACGCATTAAAGGAGGCATCGGAGACCCCATAAAGTATATATATTATTGATCAGCACGACGAGACGAGTCGATCTAGCCATGTCCGTCTGTCTGTCTGTCCGTCTGTCTGTCCGTCTGTCTGTCTGTATGTACGCGTTTCATTCGCTCAGTTTTAAAGATATTGACCTGAAATTCGGAACTTAAGCTTTTCTCAGTCCTAAGCAGTTTAAGTGTTAAAATCAAAGTGCCACGCTCATTTTAAAGTATAGCCCCCATACAAACTTACCGTTTTTTTCTGATTTTTTCTATGAAAATAGCTATTATTTATGAATGTAGTCACTCCAAGTTGGTTAAAAATACTTCTAATGGCATCTAATGTTAAATCAAGCTGCCACGCCCATTTTTAGCTATAGCCCCCAAACAAAATTACCGCCCATTTTCGAATTTTATATGAAAATAGCTATTAATTATGAATGTAGTCACTCCAAGTTGGGTAAAAATACTTCTAATGTCATCCAATGTCAAATTCAAGCTGCCACGCCCATTTTTAACTATAGCCCCCATACAAATTTACGCCCATTTTCGAATTTTTGTATAAAAATAGCTATTATTTATGAGAATATTCACTCAAATTTGGGTAAAAACACTTCTAATGACATCCAATAACAAAACCAAGGTGCCACGCCCATTTTTAGCCATAGTCCCCATACAAACTTATCGATTATTTTCGAACAAATGTATGAAAAAGTAATTATTTTCGAATATATATTTATAAATGTATTTAAGCCGCTGATGATCACACATAAACTATTCAAAGATTCGTGTGACGGGTATTTAAACTTCGGTTCCACCGAAGTTAACGTTTTTCTTGTTTGTTATTAGAAAGTCTGTAATGCTCTGAAGGAGGCGTTGTGACCTTTTTGTCCGTCCGTATATATAGTCTCTACGTTTCTCTCTTTGCCATTGAAGTTAGAAATGAAGCATTTAAGCTTTGGTTTAATATAAAAAAAACGTTTGAAAAATATTTTTAGATTTTATTTTTATTTGTTTTTTTTTTTTTTTTTTTTTTGAAGACTCCAAGCCACATTAAATTTATAAACCGCAAAGCATTTGTTTTGCAGCGATTAACAGAGCTGCAGGGTTTCTTTCATTTTTTTTATTAATTCTTGTAGACAGTAAATGCAGCTAAAAAATTTAGTTAACTTCAAAAAAAAAATGGAGTAAAGAAAAAATTTCAGTTAACAGACAAAAAAATTCTGAAAATGCGGTCAACCGCGAAACTTGAGCGCACAACTTTAGATTGACTGCCAAAAACTAACCGCTAAGCTTGACAGGGAAAATGACGTTGCTTTTGTAATTTTCCTGCACCTTTTCAACAAAAGAAAAACAAAACCGCATAATAACAATTAGGAAAATTGAAGCAACTGAAAGCCGCTAAATGACTTTAAATTTGTCCACAAAATGAGCCACAAAGCGTTACGCAAAAGGCCAGAAATTTGGTTGTCAAATATTTTGCGAATGTCCTTAATGTGGTTGCAAAAGGCAAAATATATACAGCAAATGCCAGCATACAAAAATACAAATACAAATAATAATAAACAAACACACACATACACATACATATGAATGTTTGCTGTCAATTATGACAGTTAAATAAGAACAACAACAAAAACTAATTATATGCGTCAACCAACAACAAAATTAACAAAAAAGGATGAGTACGCGCAAAAAGGCTTTAAAGCAACAACAACAAAACTTTAAATACACAAAGCAAACACACACATACATACACATACAACATAAAGGCATCTTAACCCATTAACGCGTTAAAAAGCAAACGAGTGCTTAAAAGCAACCAACACTTTACTCCCTTCCAAACGCTTTGTTGTTGTTGTTGTTATCCTTTTAACATATTGCGCTGCTGTTTCATATACTACAACAAAAAAAATCATTCTTATTCAACGCCGCTGCTTGCCTGGCTGTGTTGCTGCTGCCTTGTGGTATTTTGTCGCACAAGTCAAAGACTTTTCAAGTGGGTTCACTGCGGAGGTTAAATGTTTCTATATATAAGTCGCATATATCGCAAACGTTGTTGTTGTTGTTGCTTCTTAACATTTTTGCTCTTGTTCTTGTTCTTATTTTTATTTATTTTTTTTTTTTTTAAGTTTTATACATTTAGTTTAAGAGGTTTATGTAAATATTTAAAGATTTAAATTACAAATACAAAAAAAAAAAAATACTTGATAAAAATCCTGATGCTTCGATTTGAAATAATCGTTAATAAAATGAATGTCTATAAGACTTTACAATAGGCCGAACACCTATTTTTAAAATCACAAATATTTTACGTTAAACATTTTGATAAACTCTTCCATAGGACAGTGTAATTAATCGATTGTTCAAGGCACTCGATTGTTTTGTATAATTAAGTAATCGATTAGTTTAATTATCAATAATTGAATAATCAGCCATCAATAATCGTGTAGTTTTTAAAGAACAATAGTCTCACAGCCCTACTCTTCCACCAAATCGTATATTAAAAAAAAATTGCGATTACAAACGATATAATTTTAAAATGGTTTTCAAGTGGTTTCGTAAATGGGAACACGATCGTGTATCTTATTTAATAAATAATCGAAGGTTTTGCTTCGAATCGATTAATTGGAAAAATGTAAATTCAAATCCGATTAATCGTATCAAGTCAATTTTGTGGTTACTTTTTTGTTCGATTGCATATCGATATTTTTTTATAAATTGCGAAGAAGCTAAGTCTAACCGATATTGCTATCTACAGGATATAAGAGTTGCAAAGAGCTTTGAAGGCGCAAGACTCTCAAACCAACTAAACGAACTAAACGACTGCACTCGATACCACTACGGACTAAATTGTTCAATATTGCAAAGTAAGTTATCGATATATAGAAAAGTCTTAGTAGAATTGTGTGATTAATCGATTAATCAAGGAGCAATCAATTATTTTGTATAATCAATTGATCGATTCGTTCAAAAATAAATAATTGATTAATCAACAATCAATAATCAAGTAGTTGATAGAGGACAATAGGTCTCGGCACTGATTAGCAAGCGTGATAAAAAACTTTTCAAAGTGAGAGACCAAAAAAAAGGTTTTCAATAGGGCTGTGTGATTGTTGCAAATAATCGATTGTTGATGATTGTAAATATAAATCGATTGTTGCTGATTAATCATGATTATCAAAAAATTATTTTTTTATAAATTTTTGATTTTATTATTTTTTATAATCTTAATTTAACTTAAAACAAATAAAAATTTCAACCCTTTTCTAATCTTTTTTTTTTTTTTTGCTTCTCTTATCACGCTTGTTACTCAATGCCGAGACTGCCCTCTCTCCTCTATCAACTACTTGAGTATTGATTAAATAATCAGTTGATTAAACAATTATTGATTCTTCAACTATTTGATCAGTTGATTATAGAAAATAATCGATTGTTCATTGATTAATCGATTAATCACACAGTGCTAGTCTTCACTTCTGACATTTTTTAATTGAAACCAAGATGATCAAATATAATAATATCAAAACCTTATATCAAAAAATACTTTATAATAATCATGATTAATCAGCTACAATCAATTTAAATTTTTAACAATCATCAACAAACGTTTATTTCAACAATTACACAACCCTAGGGCTTTGTTTATTTATTTATCTCAAAATCGGCCCTAAATTTGTGTACTCTTCAAATAAAAAGTATGTCAAGATATGTCTTGCTCTTCACTTTGGTTTATTGATTAGATTTGTTATATCGATTTTTAACAATATCGCAAAATGTCGATATATTTAATTTGGCTATATACAAAAGTAAAAAATGTTTCTTTATTTGTAAAAGGTGAGCGGTTGTTTGGAAAACGAATAATCGTAGCAGTGATGGCAATGATGTTTGACTTATCGAAAAAATGTAATTGGTCATATTTCCTGTAATCGTTAACACATTACTAATTACTTTTTAAATATAAGCACTTCATATTATATTTGATTTCAAATCGGCAAACTAGAAATGAGTGACATGAAAAGACCTTAGCCTTTTCGAATATTTAAAAAACTAGATTATAATCAATTATCGAAAAATTCGATTTTTTTGCGATTAAACATTTTTTTGACAGCTTCAAAGTAGATAAAAAGAAAGTTTTCTACAAATAAATAGTTGCAATGAGAAGAAGAAAAAGAAAATCAAAAAAAATGTACTTCGGTTGTACCGAAGCTTATATACCTGTCACACATTATTTGACGTGGATAGATCTTCGTGTGCAGCATTTGTATTAAATTGTATCTTAAAATAGTAAACACATTAAAAATATTCTTTAAAATTTAGAAATTCGCGGTCCGATTTGAAAAAATTTTAAACTGAAGATTTTACGTGATATAAGAAGCATTTGTACCATATTTGAAGCAATTAGCTCTATAAATAAAACTGAATATACCTGTTTTACACTACGTCTGACGGATATAAAAAGTAAAAAGAAATTTTTCAGGTGAAAAAAAAGAAAGAAGCGTACAGAAAAATATCACTTTTTATACTATTCGATTAATCGAGTCGAGGTACTTTTCAATCTATTATCAAAATATGATATGAATTATCTATTCATGTTTTTAAAAGTAATCGATCGTCAATTTATCGTTTATTTCGGATTAAATGATTAAAACGAATATAAAATGCCAATAAGAATGAAAAGAAATTTGCCGAATATTATAAAGAATATTTCG
>JAEIFJ010000863.1:0-12934 GCA_018903435.1 Leucophenga varia
TAACCAACTCGGTGTGGAAATCTCGCCAAAGTGCTGGCCACAATTCATCCCAAAAAGCAGAAGAAGAGTCCAAAGAGTCGAAATTCCTTTGGCCTGCGATCGATCGATCGAGCGAGCGATTGAGCGAGCTGGAAATTTTAATATTTTTTTTTTGAAGCTACAACTCTTAGTGTCCTTCCCTCCCTTTTATTTTTTTTTTGAAAACAACACCCCCCCCCCCCCCCCCTTTCCCTGCCTTCAGCCGTCTGTCTGTCCGAGGGAATTGTTGTTGGGTTTTTTTCATATTATTTGTGATGTTGGCAGCGCAGAGATAATGATGACGAGCTGCCAGCGAGGCTGCCCGACCAGCTCCCGAGTCGCAGTCGAAGTCGCTGTCGCCAGAGCCCAAGCTGAAGCCGAGCAGAGCCAGAGGTTGTGCCTTACCTGAAACGCCATAGAGTGCCTGCGACTGATTGGGATGCCTTGTGAGGCGACGTGCGCAGAATGACATTTTGTGTGCGTACAGTGGGCGCGATAAGGTTGCCAGCGGTTGCCAGCGGTTGCCTCAGGGCCTGCTCCGAGAGCTTTGCTCTGATTTTAGCCAAAGTGCAAGACACAAATTAAAAATCGACCGCAATTGCGATCCCTCCTCCCCGTCCCTCCGTTCGATCGATCGATCGATCGACAGCCCCGCTGTGGAATTTTCATATGAGCGCTTGATTTCAGCAAAATTACATACTTGTAATTTTAAAATGCTGCAGCAGAACTGCTCACTGGAGCGAGAAAAAACAGCAGCAACAACAACAGTACCAACTACCAACAGCAGCAGCAACAGAAGCAGCCAACTGCTGCTGAGGTTGAAAAACTCAAGGAATTTTAACCCCGACTCTGGTTGAGTCGTCTGTGCGACGTCCTCCACTGATCACTTACGCACATTTTATCACAGCCAGGCTGGAGACATCCAGCTCCAGCTTCAGCTACAGCTCCAACTGCAGCCCCAGCTCCAGTCAGAGCTCGAGCCTCAGCAGTTCTCAATTCTCAGTTCGCTCAGTTCGCTGTCGCTGTCGCTGTCGCATGACAATAAGTGGAAAAAATAAGTTACCGTTCTACGCGCTGAAATTTGTTGCGCGATCGACGACGATCCTATGTCTGCGCCTGCCACCTGAGAGTGTTGCGTCTAAATCTGGCCAGAAAGAGGCCTACAGCATATTATAGAATGTGGAGAATATGAACTGGAATATCTTTGGATTCTTCTAGCCAGAAAAAGGCTAACTTATAGAATAGGTTGAATCAGAATTGATATATCTTAAGGTTCCTTAAACCTAATTCAAAGATCAGCTTTGAAATAACTAAACTCAATCCAGAAAAGGGCTAAAACATCAGATATAATGTGTCAAATATGAAAAGGAAGATCTATAGATGGTTGAAGCCTAACTGTTAGGTCGGAGTGCAATCTAAAATCTAGCCGAAAAAACCAAAGCATATGATGGAATGTGTCAAAACAGAATTGAATTTCGTTAGATGCTCGAAACCTGAGACCGAGATCTGATTGGGAATCTAAACTCTAACCATAAAAAGGCTGACAACATCTGAAATAGAAGGTCAATGAGTTGAAACTGAATTTTAAATCTTTGATCTTAAACGCATAGCCATGAGTTCGAAATTGCTGTGTAAATAAAGTTAGAAAGCGCAGACATGCTATCTGTTTGGATGCTTTGAATCACCAACTTTTTGGAACAATATCGGAACTTAAACAGATGAAACTGTGCGTAAATATAGGAATAAACTAATATCGATTGGATATAATATTTCCTTTTTCACTTAATACGTTTATGTAACTTCTGCCAACAGTATTTTAAAATAAAAATGTGGCTGAAAAAAAGCTAAAGCCATAGGTGCTAGACGCCACTCAGCGAGACTCGCTGTAAAATTTTCAAAAATCGATTTTTTTTTCGATATTCTGAAAGTATACTTTGTTAAGTGTGTACTAACGAGCCGGAAAAAAACATCGAATATTTACAAGGTCAAGCTAATTCAGTGGAGCGGGCCGTAGTACGTTTTGAATAAACGCGATTATCTCGAAACTACTTTTTGAATAACTGCTCGTGTTGTAGCTCAAAAAATTATTGACCGATTTGTTTGAAATTTGGTGAGGCTTTTCTCTACATTACTACCGGAAGGATAAACCTAAAACTTCAGGTATTTTTGATTGATTACTTATTTTTTTTTGGGATATTTTTAAGGCTGATTTTATATTGGATTTTATCCTTTTCTTTTTAATTTCATAGGTTTTTCTTTTCCGTTTATATGTCCTGAAAATACATTTTTTTTGTGTTTTTAATTAACGGTTGATGAGTGACATATGGAATGGGCGTTAGCCTCGCGGACCTCGCGTCATAGGCAGCCTATTGTTTCGGACATGCTGAGCCGCCATTTTGAAATAAAAAAAAGACATTTTTTGTTGTAATCTTAAAATGTTTAAGAAAGTTCTTTTAAAAGTTCTAAACAATTAAATTATTTTATCACAGTTAAAAACAAAGATTAAATGACCGATTTCGAGGCATTTACATGAGTCTCCCGCCTTTAATTTAAAAAAATTCAATTTATTTTATAAAAATAAATAAAGCTACAAATATGTGGAAAATTAAAAAATAATATTTAATAATAGGAATAATAAATTATATTTATCGATATGATGATTAATTTTCCAGTGTAAGATTGTTAAACCCACAAGCTCTATATACAATATATTATATATTAAATTGATAAAATGTTTTTTAATAGGTTTCAAATTACTTATAAATTTTAAATCAACCATTTTAATCATTTGAATGATAATAATTTTACACATAAAAAATATAAACTAGCTTTAAAAGCATTCATGTTGTTGGATTTCTATCGGTTTATGGGGATGGAAAATTAGTTCTAAGTCTTTAAGTTTTAGGCGTTCAATGTGGAATATATATAGGTCAGAGGAATATATATATAGGTCAACGTATTCATCATAAGTGAGCACTGCGAATTGCAAAGAAGTGTAAACAAGTGTGCCGCTATTCGAGCACCCTTTAAAGAGATAATGTCGGGTTAAGGTTGATCAGTCCAGGTAAAATCCATAATTTCCTGTGAGTAATCTGTCTGGAGAAGAGCCTTAAGCTCAATGTTAAGAAAATATACCCATTAAACCCGCTAAATACTATTAGCGTATAAATCGCTAAGTTGCGCATTACTGGCACACTGCGTTTACCTTGCGGCCTGTCGCCGTTGTCTGCCTGTCCGTCTGTCTGCCCGTCCTGACGATCGTCGTTGTCTTCGTCTGCAGTTGTTGTCAGTTTTTGCTCAGTAGCAACAGTAGCTGCAACAACAGCAGCAGCAGCAGCAAGAACAACAACAATAACAACAACAACTATCGATCACTGGCAATCGATCAAGTATTTCGCGTACATTATCCGAGATGCGTGGGATAATTCTGTTCTAATTTGTAGCCAACGTTGACCCGAAACCGAAACCGGGCACTGACGTCAGTTTGGCCTCAAACGAGGCATGGCCCAGAGGAAGAGGTAATGAGAGGGGGGTGGGGAAGGTGACTCTTTCATTAGCCAATGGGGCATGCGGCATGCAAAGCACGTGCAACACACAAACACACAGCGGGAACGATCGCAAAGAGAATCGAATAATTGAATACTTAAAATGCTGAAGGAACTTCTAACTGGCCAGATCGGAAGAGCGGCACAAGTGTGGGCGGCACTGGGAGAGGGAGGTGAGGGGGAGTGGAAAGGCGGGAGCCGAGCTGAACTTCCGCCTGCACTTGTCCACAGCGACTGCATGCAAATGAGCCACACTCGGGGGAGCGGAATAGGGAAAGGGGAGAAGGAGGAGGGAAGTAATCAGGTGAAATGGTCACGACCTGCTAATCGTTTTATGATTGTAGCGGGGCTTTGTTTCCTGTAAGCAGGCGCAACGGTAAATGCGAACAGAAGCCGAAGAAGAGGCGGCTACAATGGCGACAACAACAGCAACAACAACAACAACAGTTGCAACAACAACAACAACTCGACTGACCACAAGAAAACCCTTTTCCTTTTGTTTGCCAGCATTTTATTTAAATTGAGAGCGCGAGACGCAGACGAACCAAACAGAGCGAGAGAGGTAGACAAAGAGGGGGAGAGAGAGAGGGAGACTGGGAATCGGAGCTGCTGTTCGGTGCATGGCAATCCTCATGCCAATCCCAATCCTTCAGCTTATGCGTTATTCATGAGCTCCCCGAAACATTTGCGACTCCTTCGGCCTCGTCTCGTCGACTTCGTCTCCAATTGCCAATTGCCACAAGTTTCGGACGCGCTGGCGCGTTGGCGTTTCTCAACCTGCAACTGACAACGAGCAACGTGCAACGGGCAGCCTGCAACTTGCAACTTGCCACTGCCTGGCACCGGTTAAGTGCTCATTGTCACCCCCAGCGCCCAATTAGACACCTGAGTTGAGCTGAGCCAGTCAGACTGATCCGCGTCCATCTGCAGTTTCTTCCCTTCCCTCCGTCCGCTCCTACCTCCCCCTCCCTCGGCCGCTTATCGCCTCTTGCTGCCTATTTGTAAGTCGATTAGATGCGAACGAAGTGCGTGCAAACAGATTTTATTTAAATGACACTGCAACACGGCAATGATCACTTGATCTTTACATATTTTCAACTTTTTTTATTACTTTATCAAGAATTTCTTGTGATATTTTATTCATTTTAATTCTAGATATAAACTAATAAATATGTTGATAGTGTCTTTATAAACTAATTATATATTTATTTTTTTTTTTTTTTTTTTTTAAAGAGGAAAAATTTTTAAAAAATGACAAAAATAATTTTATATGAAGTTATCTCTCATTAAATTAATATGTTAATAAACAGAATTGTATTTTTAACACTAACTTCAATATATTCGGGAAAATTTATATATACAAGTATGTCTGGATATAAGCTTTGATCCCTGCAAATGCTAGAGTCACAAAATTTGGCATGAAGATATTTGTATTTCTATAATGAATTGAAATAAAGTGCGTTTCGAATGTTGCGATTATTTTCTCCTGGTTTTTCTAAGTTTTCCCAATCCTCTGCAACAAAGGGCTTTTTTCCGCAATTTAGATCCAATAAATTCTAATTAAATTCTTCTCATTTAAGATTTAACCTTTAATTTAAAATTATTCATATTTTTATATATTTAATTCAAAACTTACATACAATCAGGTTAATTAATTGTTTTTACTTTTAAACTTTCGACTCACCATAGTTGACTTTAAATAAAAAAAAATAAATAAATAATTCTTCCACAAAAGGGAAAAGAAAAAATCTCCGAACCCGTGTATACACTCTAAATCGATCAAACCCTCTCCGTGTGCTCGTCTGTTGCAATGCAAACTAGTCTCTTAATTCTAAAGCTTTTTAAATGCAACTTGGTTCACATGCTTCTTATGGATCGGACATATATAGCCTACATCTGTTATAAAACCAACGGCCCATTTATGTTCTTTATCAATATATTGCAAATATAAAACCCTCCGCAAGCCGATAGTAGATTTCGTTCTTGTTTTTTTAATACGATTTGTTGGCGACTTATGGGATATATAACTTTTTGACTTTAAGACAGTTGCCTTAAATAAATTCTTCTCCTTCACACTTTAATTTCATCGGATAATATACGCAGAAGAAAGCAATTTGTCAGAAAGCAATAGGCGGCGGAGGACTTTCAAATTGTGAGTGTATTTGTAACGTTTCTTCCGAACTGTCACCCCTGCCCGATAGTAGAGCTCGTTTAGTCCTAACCAATGTTTAAAAAAACTGGCCAGACTTCAGGGTCTTTTTATGAGCACGCTATCATTATTATGATTTATAAAGAAAGAGTCTGTACCGCGACGTGTTATATGGGCCAAGGGCAGACATAGTATGAGTATGTGATCGGGCATGGTAGCCATTTATTCACAGAATTTTCATGTCGCATTGCTGACTATTCATTTGTGTTTTATTTATTTTCAGTTAGTTGGGCCTTATGGCCTTTTAGAATTCCCAAAGACTTGTTAGTTTAATAACTTCATCTGTAATCTTAGGGTTCTATCAGCTAAAGAGCAGTTGGTGTAGATCTGCTGCCCTTATCTATTCCTTCTTAGTTCTTAAAATGTTTTTAAAATTGTTCTTGCCTATACCTTTGATCCCTTTTTCGCGGGTATATCAGGTAAAATACTGGGGTGTTATTATTTTTTCTAAGCTTATCGAGTTGATTTGTGACTTCTAGCTCTGGTTTCTATTTGATCTTGCATACATATATACTGTGTGCCTTTTTGCTCTCTTGCTATCCGACAGTATTGCATTTTTTATGAAGTATTTCCGGCTTGAATTTTAGCCTAGAAATGCCGGTGTGTTGCCCTAGAAGTTCGTGGTGCCCACGGCATGGACCTACCACTCCTACATGAGTATCCTGGTGTGCATGGGATTCACCAGTCTACCGTTTTTTAGGGTTGCGTTTTCACAGACAAGACCATATAAAGTGCTTAGTTTGATTCTGGCGAACATATAACAGAGTATCGCGATATCCCTTGGTGGTGCGATTAGCCGTATAATACAATCTATTTATTGATTCAATCACTCGGTGCAGCGGGGTAAGTTCTTGCAGACCAACATTGCAACATTTGAAGCTGACTTGGCGTGGCTTTCAGTGTTTCCATATCCTTTGCAACAATTATGCGTTGGTCATACAAGTATTAACTATACTTATATCACATACACGTATATCATCTTAAAATGCGAGGTAATTATTCAACCGAACAACGCTTTGCTGCATTGTTTGTCCACCTCCTTTTTTATGTGAGTAGCTTATTGCAATTCTCGCTGGAAATGAACTTTTAAAGAGGTCATAAGTAATGTCGTAGGATTATACTTGCACATGTTTGCAGCATTATCAGTTTACTGCTTAGCAATCTAAATTCTGTATTACAAAAAAAAGAGTAGATTTTTCATTTGGAATGACAGTAGTTTTTTTCGTTATTTAATTCGAAATTGAGACAACAACAGAGTAGATGACGACATGAAACTTTTTATCTGTTATTTACTTTTTTTTTTTCACTGTGCTTCAGTTTGGGTTTTCAGTTCGCAGCCCGCCCGGGCTCAGTTTCTCTTATATTCTCAGATATAAACCGTTATTGCCCCCTTTGTCGCTTTGAATACTGCCTTTGCTTATCAATTTCGCCCCACTGTGTGTGTCCCGGATAGAGCGAACAATGGGATCGTGTCTTGAGTTTTTCTTGTTGGCAAGAGAAGTCGTAGGAGCGGCGAAAAACTATTTTTGCATTTCACTGACAACATAAACATTGCATACTTTCGAGTCTAAGATGTAACTTGACTGCTTACCAACGAATTGAACACCAGGTGGCGGCACGTACATGTTTGCTCAGAGTAAACTAAGCCTGCTTGGTGCTCTGGGTTCACATTAAATCGCAAGCAGTTTAAAGCAGTGCACCAAGTAGTGGAAGTAGACAGGTTTGTTATTCGATTAGATAGTGAGCAAGCAGTTTTATGGCAATGGCGCCAAAAACGATTTCAATAAACATTTTTCAATAAACTTTTTATAAACTTTTTATTCAAATTTATTTAAAATGGTAGAAATCTAAGTAAAAATAATTATTCTCTACCGAAATATCATAATACCTCAACTTATTTTGATTATTATATTCAACAGATAACGCAACCCCTTTGACATTTCCAACCGCCATCAGCTGATTTGGTTTTGAATTTGTTCACTATTTCCACCTAATTGCAGTGTATTTAACACCATTTAATGGCAAGGTTCATCAACCTCTGGTCGGAGTTTTATTCTGTTTATTCTTGATTTCGTTTTCGTCTCAGTTTTTTCTTGAATTTTTCTTTTGGGTTTTTCATTAGCATTTGTATTCGCAGTCGCCGTCGCCGTCGTCGCCCCGTTGCAGTCGCAGTCACAGTCCCGCTTCCCCAGAAGGCAGCACGTTCCCTGGCTTGGCTTCTACCCGATGATGACGCCAAGCTTTTTTTATGCTGATTCCACTCGATTTTACAATGAAAGTTTTCGCTTTTCGGCGAAAACTCTTATGCCGCAGCGAAGCGGGCGAAAATCAAATTGAAAACAAAATTTTTCAATCGAAAGTCGTCGCGTTGCGGTGCCGTGAGAATTCTGTCAGTTCTAGATATGCGATACATGCACACACACACACGCAAACACACACACACATACAAACAAGCTGATCGTATGAATGCCCCGCATCGGGTTCATTGCGACCAGTTCGAATTTAAGGAAGTAAACGTCGCTTTGCTTATCGGTGACTAACACACGGCACAAGAAGTGCACAGCGAAAGAGGTAGCACAAGAGGAAGAGGAAGAGAGGGGGGGAGAGAGAAAGAAAGGAGGTAGTGGCGAAGGTGCCTAGAACAGCTAAAAATTGCCTTAGAATATGCTGTATGCACTGCAATCTATAATGCGCGACAGGCAGATACTCTATGCATTGAGATTGCATTACTGATTCCTAAGATATTCCTAGCGAACTCTGTCATTCAATAAATAAACGTAATTTCCTTGACTTAGATATCATAAGGGAAATTATATCATTCGAAACGTAATTTCCTTAAATAAGTTGACAACATGACTTCATGTAATATTTACATTAGTCTGACTACTAAGAAGATATATTAATCGTGAACTTCTGACGATATGGGGTCAAGAGAACTGTAGGTGGAACAAAGAGAATTCTGTAGTAACATCTAGAAATTTAGTTGTGATAGGTTGGATAAGTAAAAAAAGCTCTCAGGTAAAGTCCTCAAAACGTAAAGGAAATATGTTTATTTTATATGTATATAACTACAACTGTTGCATATAGCGGAAACTCTTGGAAAGAAATGAATAATATTGAATTATAAAATACATATATCAATGTATATAATAATTTTAAAATGTATAAATTATTAAACAACATTATAACATAATCAATCTTAAACATATTTATATTCCATGCTTCTTTTTTTATTATATGTTGTAAGAGAAATGTACTACGACCTTGTGTATTTATTGTACCCCTACTGAAATAATATATCCCTATCCAGTGCAGTTATTCTAGGGAAATCCATAATATTACTATGCTGTTCTACCATCTCTCGTTAAAGTTGAAGTTAAAGTTAAAGTTATACAACTTAAGTTAAGACAAAGTCAATTTTTGTTCCATCTCCTTACTACCGAAGTGTGCTTCCAATATTGCCAATCCCATTTCGTGTTCTTTCTCTGTCAATTGGTTTACAATCTGTAGATTTGTCACTGCACTTCTGCGTTCTAGTATTCTGGCCGTGCTTTTATGGCATAAGCAAAAACCACTCTAGACATTCTCGTGGCCCAGAGTGCAACGAACGCTGAATTTAAGGTTTATTATTGTTAATATTATTATGTCGTATTTGTTGTGAATTGTCTCGCTATTTGTTTTTGTTTTAGCGCGCACGCGTTGTGCTTTTTTGCTGGATTTCTTATCTGTCGTTTGTCGCTGCCAAAATAAAGACCGAAGAAGAGGCAGACGCACAATAAACGTTAATTGTCGTGGGTAGTTCTATGTGTGTGGGGGGAGAGCATAGGGTGTGAGTGTGTGCACTGCTTGCATCAGTTTGCACTGCTGATAAGCAAGCAGTTAGCAGTTACATTGGCGATCGATTGTCAATACGATTGGCACATCGCAGGGTATCGCGAGTGTGTTACAACAGTGCGTGGCGGGTGCGCAATCAAAGGTGCAACTGATGACACTGACAAGCAGTGTTTTGTGCAATACGCACAAGGAAGCGTTGCGCATTTGCACAACTTGCGCGGTGCAGTCATCGATAACGATATCTCGATATCTCAGCCCTGCTGCAATCAACGATCTGACTGATAAGCCCCTGCCTGCTGCCTCCAGCCTGCTGCCTGAGGCCTGTGGCAGCAATGCACGATAAGCGGGTGCTTGGGGAGTCGCTGCGTATGAGTAACGTGGCTGGGTGTAAACAAACGCTGAGCGGACGCACACCTTAAAAAGGCGCACACAACTTGACCTAAATCGGGAGAGAGCAAAGAGAGAGAGAGGGAGAGAGACTGGGTGCGCGTCTCTGCGTGCTAGAGTGAGACTGCCCGACGCGCCTCTACAAATCGCTGCATTTAAATCAACAAAACTACGAAGCGTGCTAATTTTTATGAATTTCATAACAGCATTTTAATATAAATATAAGACGCAAAAGACAACAACAACAAGAGCAGCCACACACCGCGTACTGTTACGTGAAAGCTTTTAGCCTCAGCTTCAGTTTCAGCTTCGGCTCAAGCTCTCCCCGCCACTCACACTCTTATTCTTCTCTCTTTCTCCCTCTCACGCTTACCTGCGCTCAGTCACGCATGCGCAGCAACAACAACAACAACTAGTGAGAGAACTACATTCAAGTGTTGTCCGACTATGATATACCCACAACTTTAATATAGTTAAATTAAATTTAACACTTAACAATGCAACAATTCCGATTTGCATAATATTTTATCTTTGATGGACAAATTTCAATCATAAACCCACTTTTTTAAAGGAATAGGTTACAATTCCTGTGTTCCTCAAACATTGTCCTAAAAATAACAAAACAACTATTTTTTTGTCAACTCAAGAAAATATAATTAAACTTTATCGGACCAAACTGACTTTTGTTAAAAAAATTCAATAACCGATAATCATATAACTATTTTGAAAATAAATAAAAATTATAATAACCAATAAAATAAAATAATAATTTAAACAATATTTTGCTTATGTGCAATCATCACAAAGGGTTAAAATTATATTAAAACAAATATTTCCTTCATATGTACATACAAATAAATAATTGCGTAGTACAAAGATTTTTCTCCAGTGGAGATTCGATAATGTATCAGTTCAAGTACTAGAAATTATTTCTTGAATATCACCTACATGTTTTGTCTTATCGACATCGATTATACAGTGTGCTGTAGAGCTCTAATTGTGCCTGCAGTATGTGCAGTTACAGATTTTTAGAGGGCACAGGTCAAATTTAAAATAAACTTGATCTGCGTGCAATTTTAACGCATTTATTCATATATTTTTTGTAGTCCTAGTTAAATTTTCAAGATCAAGATTTATAGACAGAATAATGGAATAGACAGACGGACATCAACTACGTTGTTGATGTTGTTTGTTAAAACACATGTTTGTATTTACATACTTTGTGGTTTCTTTCATGCCTCCTTCAGCCTGCAAAAGTATGTAATTTACACATAGCACACTCTTTTTTAACATTGCAGGGTATAACAGGCACAACAACGACTTTTCTTCTAGCCCAAACACAAATCAAAGTGCGCAAGGAAAGCTGCGCAAGGCACATTGCCGGCTGTGATGCGGGCGTTGTTGCTGCTTGGCGCTGTTGTTGTTAGTGTTATTGTTGTTGTTGTTGTAACTACTTCCACAGCACATTTGCCAAGAGGCAGGGCAAAAACTTTTGCCGGACTCGCACTTAAATCGCTTTTGATGAGGGTCACATCAAATGCGCCCGCCTGACCATTTCAGCAAGTGTGTGTACACTGAGGAAATTCCATAGGAAGCTCAAAAGAAGTAGAAATTAGAAACTATCAACAAAACTACGCACGCGATTGGTAAGCTTGCCTTAATTTGTTAATAGAGTCTTTTTTGAAGTGTACAACACAAGTGTTAGTGCATATACACATGTATGTGTGTGTTCACATGTATATGAACGTGTTCTTTTAACTTTTTACGAATGTTAGAGAAGGTTTTGTTCGAAAACTACCAGAGAGAGAAAGAGAAAGAGGGAGGGAGGGAGAAAGCCAGGCCAGACCTGTATTGTACATTGGTTGTGAGACCGCAGAAATGAGCCAATTAGTCTATAGTGGAGCAGCTGCTTGCAGTGAGAGTCCCCTTGCATGGCATCCCCCCTTTGGCAGCAGCATCAGTAGCAGAGGCAACAGCAACACTGGCAACACTGGCAACACTAGCAACACTTGTGCCAATGCCATTTCGGCTGCTCGCACTTGACAAGCCTGGCAGGCCAAACGTGACAACGCCAACACTCTTGCATTCGCATAATAATCATATTGCGAATATAATGGTGTGAAACAGCAACAACAACAACCAGGCCAACAACAACAACAATGAAAAATGTCTGACAGTTGACAGTTGAAGCTGAAGCAAAGGCAGAAGGCTGGCGGTGTCAGCTCGCGATGCGCTGCTTACAACATACTTTTTGTAAGCTCTGTAATTGCTGGGGCAGAAGGTGGTTGCACATTCCAGCTAGACACGCTGCTTTGTTGGCTACAGGATATTTGGTGGGCGGGCAACAGCAAATGACTGCGTGCTTGCCTGATTTTTTTTTGCTCATCCCTTTCTGTAATTGCACAAAAATAAACTGGCTGAATGTTGTTGTTGCTGCTGTTGTTGCTGCTGCTTGTTGCGAGCTTCTCGTGCGCCAAATTTCAGAATCTGTTGCATAATTTTCGGGGCGCTTTTTGCCTTTCGACTGCCGCTGGCGCGTGTTCAAGTGTTGACAGCGCCAGAGCAGAGAGCAGAGAGCTGAGTAGCAGGGGCAGGGAAGGGGCAGGGGCAGGGGCAGGCGTAGAGAGCGACATAGCGACAATTGCAATTGCAGCGACAATTTATGGCGTACAAGGACGCAGGATGCAAAAGAAGAAGAAGCAGAAGAGAAGAGAAGCAGCAGCAGACGAAGACGACTGTCACTTGATGTATTTCACTGCAGGCAAGCAGCAGCAACAGCAACAACAATTGCAACAAGAGAGAGAGAGAGAGAAGGAGTGAGAGAGAGGAGGCAACTTAATAATATGCAAATTTCATGTGTAGTTTTGTAATTTTGACAATTACAAATCGCCCAAACTATTCCTCGTCTGTCTGCCTGTCCGTTCGTCTGCCCAACAACTGT
>JAEIFJ010000864.1:0-12788 GCA_018903435.1 Leucophenga varia
TAACACGTCTGGTACAAGCAACTTCGGTTTCAAATCTATTTCTTTTTGGTCATGGACCATTCGATTTTTTATCTTACATATCGATGTTTATCTTACATATCGTATCGTACAATTCAATTATAGCATTCAGCTTTGATACATACATAATTCATATATAGCATTTAGCTTTTATCCATATTATTTACATTTTAACAGGTAATTCAATTCAATTCATTCAGGCAATTTTAACAAAACAAAAATTAATTTAAAATACGCTTTTGCCCTATTTCGGCGCAAACATACTCCCGGCCTTGGAAGCTCCTTCCAACAAGTCTTCCTCGTCTTCGTCTAAGGGCAGCGGGCAGATCTTGTGAACGTTGCGCTTAAAGTGACCTGATTTGCATCTCACAGTCACTACTCGAACAGCTCCATCAGCACCAGGATGTATTTTTTCTACACGGCCTAAAGCCCATTGACCTGGTGGAATATTATCTTCTGCTATTAAAACTAAAGCACCTTCCTTCAGGTTTTTGTATGGGGTCTTCCACTTGGCCTTCTCTTGTAGAGTTGTTAAATATTCCAGCGACCACCGCTTCCAAAATGCGTGCTGGACTGCAACGATTCGTTTCCATCGATTTGTGGCACTCATCTTAAAAATGCTGTCGTCGAATGGCTCCGGTAGTGTGTTGAGAGGTCGACCAATTAAAAAATGACCTGGGGTCAATGATTCAAAATCGTTTGGATCGGGCGACAAGGCACACAAGGGTCGAGAGTTCATAACTGCTTCTGCTTGAGCTATGACTGTAGCAAGCTCTTCATAGTTTAACGTTGTTCCATTGACGCTTCTGCTCAGTAGCTGTTTTGCTACCTTCACCGCACTTTCCCATAAGCCCCCGAAATGGGGCGATCTTGGCGGTATGAAGTGAAATTTGACGCCGAGCTGACTGCAGTGATCCAATACGTTGTGTCTGCTGTTGTCGTTCCACAAGCGATCGGCTATTTCCTTGAGCTCCCGTGATGCACCAACGAAATTTGTGGCGTTGTCGCAGAACAGCTCTTTCGTTATCCCGCGGCGTGCAAAAAATCGCTTAAGCGCAGCGATAAAAGCGTTTGTGCTAAGATCTGACACCAGCTCTAGATGGCACGCCTTGGTCAGAAAGCACACGAAGACGCATAAATACACTTTCACTGGACGTTTTCCTCTTTGGTTAAAATGCATCCACAATGGTCCAGCGTAGTCTACACCTGCTCTTTCAAAGGGGTGCACTCCTATTTGCACTCGGCCTGCTGGTAGAGAGCCCATTAATTGCTTATGTAATACTGGTCGATGTCGAAAACAAATAATACAACTCCTCACCGTACTCCGAGATAGTTTTCTAGCATTAATGACCCAGAATCGTTGTCGCACAAAAGCACACAAAGCGTGCGCTCCGGCATGCAGATTGATTCGATGTGTGTACTCAAATAATGCTTTTACAGCAATGTGGTTACCTGGCAAAAGTATGGGATGCCTCACATTATATGCTATATTTGCACGAGCTAGTCTACCACCAACACGAATTATTTCTATACCCTTCCAATTAATTATAAACGGGTTAAGCCCTTGTATTTTGGCTGATTTGATTGGCTTTTTCTCTAATAACTTGTTCATCTCATTGTGAAAGTTTAAAGCCTGTAAATTGGCAACAATATAAATTAAGCCTCCTTTTAATTCCGTTGCTGTAAGCGTTTCTGATCGACTTGAATTATTTTTACTGATACGCTGTCGCCAACGAAAAACATATGCAAAGACCCTATTTAATTTTAAAAAATCCCTTGAATATTTGCAGTCAGATATTAAATCTGAGGGCATGAGTCGAACATTTGCTAATAAGCTAAATTGAGTACTGCGCTGTTCTGGAAGTTCCTTAGGGACTTGCCATTCTATTAATGGCCAACTATCTTCGGAATGTTGTAAAAACTCTGGACCTCGCCACCACAACGACGAGTCCATTAATTCCAACGTGTGCAGACCACGAGAAACAATGTCTGCGGGATTTTGTTTTGATTCAATTTTATACCATTCTTGTACTCTAGATAATTCTTGAATTATTGAGACTCTATTAGCAACGAATGTATTCCAACGACTAGCATGAGACCCAATCCAATTAAGAACAATAGTAGAATCGGTGAAATAACAAACTCTATCAATTGATTTAGGCGCGCAATTTTTAATTTTATCCACAAGTTGAGTCAAAAGTCGGGCACCTTCTAGCTCTAAGCGAGGTAGCGATACTACACGAACTGGTGCTACTTTGGATTTTGCTGTCAACAAATGTACTGATATGACGCCCTGCATATCTATGCATCGAACATAGACTGCAGCTCCAAAAGCTCGACAAGAAGCATCAGAAAATCCAATTAACTCTACTTTATCAACTGCAGTCTCTACCGGTACTACCGCTCGAGGCAATGAACACTTATGAACAATTTCTAATTCCTTTCTATACTTTTTCCATTGAGTTGCATAACTAGTCGGCAATTCTTGATCCCAATCTTGCTTAAGTAGCCACAACTCCTGCATAAAGATTTTTCCTAGAATCAGGAGCGGACTCAGAAACCCAAGTGGGTCGAACAATTGCGCTAACTCTGACAAGACCACACGCTTAGTTATCAAGATGGATTCATTTGCAGTATACGAAAACTGAAAATTGTCAATTTTAGAAGCCCAATAAATTCCAAGAGTCTTTGCCGTCTCTGTGGTGTGAAGTTCTAATGGTTCTGTAGCAGTATTGCTCTCGTTCCACTGGGCATTTGACCGCCATTTGTGAAGTTCAAATCGCCCTAATTGCAATAAGTCTGTTACTTCCTTCTTTAACTGGAGCAGTTGGGCCAACGAATCTGCTCCAGATAGCATATCGTCCATATAAAAATTACGCCTCACTGCTTCATCTGCTAAGGGATATTGATTACCAAACTGATCTGCCAAATAGTACAAACATCGCACCGCCAAGAATGGTGCTGAGTTCGTGCCATAGGTAACAGTTTTAAGGCGCAGTACTTTAATCGATTCAGTGCTACAAGCCCGCCATAAAATACATTGATAGTCGCAATCAGAGGGATCGACCAAAATCTGACGATACATTTTAGATATATCCGCAGTGAGCGCGTACCTATAGAAACGAAAGCGAACTAAAGTGTCAAATAAATCTGCCTGCAGGGTGGGTCCTACCAACATCGTATCATTCAAGGCTACACCATTGCTTGTTTTACACGATGCATCAAACACAACCCTCAATTTTGTTGTTAAACTTTCTGGGCGAATTACTGGATGATGCGGAATAAAATATTTCACTTGTCGTACTTCGACATCAGATAGCTCTTCCAAGTGATTTAATTCCTTGTATTCATCTATAAACGTCACATACTCTTTCTTTAGCTCAAGATGCCTGTTAAGTTTTCTTTCCAAATTTAGAAACCTATTTAAGGCAATATTATAAGATTCTCCCAGCTTTTCTCGTGGCTGCTTGAACGGCAGACGAACTACAATGCGATTTCCATCTGTCCTTTTTACAGTACTCACGAATTTATCCTCACAAAGCTGCTCTGCTTCAGTAAATTGTTTTGACGAATAAGAAACTCCTTCACAGAGCCAAAATTGTTGCACCAAATTTTGCAGCTGCTCTGTGTCTTGTTGTTTTTGATTACCCACTTTGCTAACCAATAAAGCAACACTCTCATCTGGAATGTATTCTCCTACCACTATCCAACCTAAGAGGGATTTTTGAAGAATTGGTTTGTTTAGGCCCATTTTGATTTGCCCTGCCACGATTAAATTAAAGAATAAATTTACTCCAATGAGCATGTTTATTTCGTCTGGCATATCAAACAATGGGTCAGCAAGTATTATGCTGCTAGGTATGAGCGACCTCAATGAGTCTGTAGCTACGGGATTATACTGCGTGATTTTTGGCAAGATACTAAAGTTTCCGACTGCTTCAAAATTGGTTACTCTGGATTTGATGGTAGTCTCCACTTCACCAATGACATTAGATTTGCAGTTTCCTATTCCATTGAGGGTGTATTGAGTTTCACTCATACGCAAACCTAATTCTGAGGCGAATTGAGCAGTCACAAAATTAATTTGACTACCGGAGTCTAATACGCATCTACATTTACGAACCTTGCCGTTTGCATCTTCAACCAACACGACTGCAGTAGCTAAATAACTAGACCCTCTATTGGTCAACAAAGCACTCTGCAAGGCTGTTGAGTTGGCTGGATCACCTACCGATTGAGCTCTTGTGTTTCCTGAGTCTCTGTGTAATAATTCATGATGTGGCTTATTGCAAATAGTACATGCTTGTGCCTTACAATCCTTTGTTTGGTGTCGCTTGCTAAAACAGCGAACACACAACCCATGTTTCTTTATTTCAAAATATCTTTGCAAAGGGTTCAACGATGCGAATTTCTGACACACCTTTACATTATGCGATCCTGAACAACAATAGCAGGAATTTTGGCTAGCTTCCACAACAGTTGACAAACTTGCTCTTTTTCCACCATTAATTTTCTTAGGGGACCTGCGTCTTCTTACTTCTCGACTAGCCATGTTAATGCTCCTGTTTATTACAAACTGTGCAAGCAACTTCCAAGAAGGTAACTGAGAATTATCGAATTCATTTTCCCATTTCTCTAGCGTTTCATCATCGAGTTTATCTTGAATTAAGTGGAACAACAATGCTTCTAAAATCTCGCTGTCTTTATTTAATGACCGAAGTGCCTCCAATTGTGCATTAACTCTATCGACCAACAATCTCAAATCCTCAGAAGTTGGCTGCTTAAGCTTATTGATATTGCATAGCTTGTCTACATGAGCTTGAACTATTATAGACTTGTTCTCAAATCTATCTTTTAACAGTTGCAAGGCCCTTCTGTAATTGTCTGCCGAAAGCTCTAAGCACTCAATAGTTTCTAATGGATTTGGCCCTAAGCACGATTTTAGATGTACAAACTTAGAAAGGTCATCTACTTCTCCATCTGCGTCGATTAAAGTACAAAAAGTATTTAACCAGCTTGTCCACTCAGTGAAATTCCCATTAAATTCTGGTAGCTTTAATTTTGGTAGCTTCGAAGCTCGAGAGTCTACAGTGGACAATGAAGAATTCGGAGATGGACTTGTTGCAGTTATTGAGCGACGTCCTCTATGTGTCAATTGAGACAATATTCGTGATTTCACTTCGCAATAAATATCTTCTATTTCATGTCGATTTTCAAATTCACTAACATCATCGCTGTTCATTTCAATTTGCTGTTGTACACTGCACAGCTGAGTGAAAACTGATTCAACCAAACTTAAACGTGCTTCCAACTCTGAGGCAACCATTGACACACCGTTATTTTCAATATAAATTTTAGTGCGATTCAATGAAGACAATAAACTTTCACGAGATGAGTGGAACTCCTCTTTATTTCCTCTTTTTGGAGCCATTTTAGTTTTTTCTTCACAGATAATTTAAATATAATTTATGTTTTACTATTCAATAACTACTGTGCTCAAAATTGCACTCAAATAGTAGCAGTTAGAATTTATAAGAACTCAAATATGCACTCAATTATTTCGCACTACTAAATTGCAAATTCACTCAAAGCTGAACGTTAATGTAAAGAAAAACGAAATTAAATCACTCAAAATATACAACAGTAAATTTTTCTTTTCGTTGTTCTCCTTTATTGCGTCGTTGCAGCACCTCTTAACATGTGAACGCATAAAAGAGAGAGATTAACTTGCGCAAAAAATGTAACAGTTAATTTTTCTCCTTCTGTCGTTCTCCTCGACTTCTTCTATGTGTTACTGTTTCTGGCTGATGATCATTTGAAGGTCACACGTGTTCTTCTACTTAAGTATGCAATTATAATAGATACAACAACAACTGCACCTACATATGTAATTTACCCTGTCAATAGAACCTAGCCGTTCACTAATTATGATTTTTTCAGATAACCACACACTTTTGCCAAATGCAACTTTTTATTTTATTTTTGTTGAATTTAACACTTATTGAAGCGCACACACCAAACTGTACCCTATATGCCGTGCAATCCACTCTGGGAGCACCAAGCTATATTCAACTCACAGTAAGATGATGGAGCCGACACTGCTTCAATATTATAAGCAGCTCCAAGCCTCCTTCTGGTGTCTGCTCCAAGTGCAAATACAGCTCCAACGATGAGCTCGAATAAGATGAATAGTAGCTCCAACGATGAGCCAATGAAAATGTTGCTCCAACGATGAGCTCCAATTATTGCCAATGGGACTTGAACTTTCTCCAAGTGTCCCTGCTCGGGCGCCAATGTTTCCGCCAGTCCTTTTCCCGCTCGGAATATTCTCGAGATCACGCAAAAACTTAACACGTCTGGTACAAGCAACTTCGGTTTCAAATCTATTTATTTTTTGGTCATGGACCATTCGATTTTTTATCTTACATATCGATGTTTATCTTACATATCGTATCGTACAATTCAATTATAGCATTCAGCTTTGATACATACATAATTCATATATAGCATTTAGCTTTTATCCATATTATTTACATTTTAACAGGTAATTCAATTCAATTCATTCAGGCAATTTTAACAAAACAAAAATTAATTTAAAATACGCTTTTGCCCTATTTCAGGATTACTTTATTTTTCTATTTTCGAGGCTTTCAGTAGCTTCTACGCATTTCTTTTATTATTTCTTATTTTTGACACTTTTTACCGCATCATGCGTTTTTATGCTTCTTTAGCCCCACGTTGGGCGCCAATTTGTAATGTCCAACCTCTCTACACGTTGTATTTTCTTTTTCTCTAGTCAGCCCTCCCCTTGGATTCTCTTGCGCTAGCAAAAACAGCCTGTGGGGGGGTTCGTTTGGAGAACTTTCTAGAGAGATTTCGAGGCCAGACACACAAACAAGAATCCTTGCCACTATTTTGGTTTTTGTAGAAGATAGATTTCAAACGAAAGGTAAAAAAAAAGAAAGAAAGAGTTATAGAACGTACGAGAGGAGAAAGAAAGGAAAGCAACACTACTCTTCTACGGGGCGCACTTCTGGGACACTACTGGTGTTGTTGTAGGTCCCGCGTCTTGACCCACCCTACCTATGAGTCCTTTTTGCAATAGATTTAAGAACTCCCTAACCTAACATTACCCTTTCATCAACCTTCAGAAATCATTGTAAGAATTTTTTTAGTATTCCATATTTAATTCACGTTATAATTATTCATTTCAATTTTGATATAAAGACTAATAAAATTTTATACAAATAATACATTTTTACTGACTAAATTTGTATGACCTAAATACTTTATGTAATAAAAAAAATAATAATAAAAAAAAAAAAAATGTGCATAAAGACTATCATTCAATAATAAAATAATAATAAAACAATAAAATAAAAAAAATTAAATACCGCTTTTATTAAGGGCTTTCAAAGCGAACCGAAGTTGCGCCGCTGACTTAACATTCGATTAATTCGATAAAAAAACCTATCGACAAAATACCATCTCGCAGGCTATGGTTTTGTTTGTTCGCGCAAATTTAAAATATTTAGCACTTATTTGATTTTCGTTTATTATGTTTTTTTTGTTATTTTTTTTGGCGTGCGTGTGTTTTAAGTGTATAATAATCTATAGTGTCTGTGTATATTTACGGGTAAGTACATAATTTACGAAAGGAAAACAGGGGAACAGTGAAGTAGTCAATAGCGATCACCTGGGACCGCGATCAGCTGTTATAGGTTTATTCATGCCGCTTAGAGAAATTTGTGCTTTTATTTTTTTTTTTGATTATTAGACTTGTATGTGTAGTTTTGTTTTTTTTAAATGTGTTGTATAATATGTAAATGAACATGCGCACTTACCCCAGTCCTCCTTTGGGCCCAATGGATCGTTGGTTTAAAGTCGTAGTTATTTTTATATCATACATACATACATATATAAACACAGGAGGCAAAATACACGGCAAATTTTTTTTGACTAAAGAATTAATACCTTCCTCAATTTTCCTTTGTAATTACGTTTTATTAATATCTTAGCCACTACCAATTCCTTTTTTTTTGTTTGGTTCTTCCTCTTCGATTCTTAACTCCTAACAATTCTTTAGAATATGTTTATGTTTTTTCTTTGCTATTATTTAAGCTGGAACTTCAAATAAAATTTGCCTGCCGTAAAAGCGCCGCTGCTGCCAGAAAGGCCTTCAGATCCGGATTAACTCTGCTCTGCCGTTACTTCTGGCGGTCCTGTTTTTTGGCACCAATTTTTTTGGACTGATTTTATTTGATCTGTTTTCCCCTTTTTTTTATGTATGTATGTATAAATAGATTATTGTGTGGGAAGATATTTTGTGCAAGAACACCAGATTATTCCTTTTTTTTTTAATATCGTAATTAATAGTTAATTTGTTCCCTTTCTTTGCACTGCTTGTATTAATTTTGTTGTTTTTTTTTTCCTCCGATCCCGCCAGCTTCGTCTATGCTGTATTGTCTGCTGCTGCTGCAGGCTATAGAACTCTGGATCACGGCACCGGATTTATTAATCCTGACACAACAGGTAATTAGTATCTATAGGTGAGTTTCTTTCTTTTCATTCCTACTTACTTAGGGATTGTTTCTTTAAGAATTTTCTTCTCTTTGAAATCACTCTGACATTGATCTTTTTTTTTTATCTTTCCAGCACACATCTAGTTGTCTAGGAGGAGAAACTCCAACTGCGATGACCTAGCAAATCTAGGGAATCGCCATACTAATTCCTCTCTCCTTGCCTCCTCTTCTCGACTCGACAGATTGCAACTCTGTGTGGCCAAAAGAAAGGGGACCGTCTCCTACTTTCTCTAAAATTTCCCTTCTTCAAAATCCCTTTAAGTAGGCAAACTTCCCTAGACACACATACTAATTTACTTTATCTTTCTTTTACAGATTCCTACTGCACTAGTTTTAATTTAGTTTTATGGAATTTTAAGAAACTTAAATTTATTAGAATCCGGCTCGAATGACCGTTTCTAACGCTGTCTTGACGGCGAGACACAGCAATTAGTCTCTTCCGTCAATATAATAGTCAAAAACTTTTATTTTACTGGCACTTTATTACAACAAGATCAACTGAAAAGGCGCGACTGTTGCGTTCTACATTTTTTAAGAAAAAAAGGCGTCGATTAGAGATGATAAAAAATAATATCGAATTCATATCGATAAGTTGGTCAATTAACTTGAGCGATGATTTTTAAACAATATTTTTGATGCGTTCCGCAACATCCTCCTCCCAAATATTGAGGTCGGCAGTAAATATAGACGACATTAATATTTTAACATTTTTGAATTACATCAAGCTTAATTAATTTTACAACTGGTCTCTTATAAATATTGTTCTTAATTTTTACGTCGACTATTCGTACACGTCCATCTCTTGATGGATAAGTCTTAATTATTAAACCTTTTGGCCATACATTCCGAGGCACTTCTGATTCCATTACTAAAACTACGTCACCTTCTTTTAAATTGTTATTATCCTTTTTCCATTTTCGACTATAAATTAAAAATTGTCTGTATTCTTTCTTCCACTTAATCCAAAAAATGTCTGCTAGTCTCTGAGACGATTTCCACATGTTTAAAATTCTTAAATCAAAATCATTGGTGTCTGTGTAAAAGGATTCTCTAAAATTTGGCCCTATTAATAAATCATTTGGTGTCAAGGGTTCACTGTCAAAGTCATCTGAAGGTACAAATAAAAGCGGTCTACTATTTATCATAAATTCAATTTCACAAAATAATGTTTTTAAAGTAAATTCTTTGGGGTATCTTTCTTTCAACAAGACATTTAAATATTTCTTAACAGATTGTATAAGCCTTTCCCATGCTCCTCCCATGTGAGGGGACAATGGCGGATTAAAATACCAAGAGCAACCCTTTGTTGTTAAAAACTTTGTAAGATCACTGACTGACCAATTTTCAATTATTTCTCTCATGTCCTTATCTGCTCTCTTAAAATTTGTACCATTATCTGAATATATTTCTGTAGGAAATCCGCGTCTACAACCAAATTGACGAAACACATGCATAAATGCATTACAAGATAAGTCTTCGGCAATTTCAAGATGAACTGCTCGGGATGTCATACAAGTAAAAATAACTCCATAACGCTTAACATGACTTCTATTTTGTGTTATTTCAATCGGACCAAAATAATCAATTCCTATTTTCAAAAAAGCTCTTTCAGTTGGATTTATTCGACAGTTGGGTAACTGACCCATTAAAGGAATCTGTGGCTTTGCTTTTTTATTTTTACAGTATTGACAGAGGTGAATGATCTTTTTTACTGTATTTCGGCATTTAGTAATCCAAAATTTCTGACGAATATTGCAAATTACTGTTTCTGTCCCAATATGACAATTTTTAGAATGATAATAGTAGATAAGTAAGTATGTTATTGGGTGGTCTTTGTCTAGAATAATAGGGTTTTTAGAATCAATACTCATGTCTTCGTCACTTAAATTATTTAATCTACCTCTAAGTCTTATAAGTTTATCTGTGGATAAAAAAATTGGTAAGTTTTTTAAATTACTTGAAGATGAAATAGATCTATTTTGCTTAAGGCTTTCTAGTTCATTTTTATACTTGTCATTTTGTACGCTCTGGAAAATTAAATTTTCAGCATCCAATAGCTCTGCAAAAGTTAATTCATTTATCGTAGGAAATTTCCCTTTTGTTTTAAGTTTTTTCAAATATCTTAAGACCCACGCTACAGTTCTTAAAAATCGCATCCAATTTGAAAATCTTGAAACGTCAGGTAAAATAAAAGTCTGTTTTGGAGACACAGTTAAGTTTACAAATTCAGAATCACTTTGGTCATTGGCATTTTTAATAATAAGAGATAATTTTCTTGGTGGCCACAATTCTTCACCCATTCTTAAAAATTCTGGGCCTTTTAACCATATTTCGTTTGAATTGAAGTCAAAAGAAGATAATTTTGTTGCTTTATCAGCAGGATTTATTTTTGAGGGTACGTAGCGCCATTCGCTTGAATTTGTGATTTCTTGAATTTCTCCCAAACGTTGTGCTACAAATGTTTTAAACCGTTTGCTACTAGTCTTAAGCCAGTATAAAACAATTTCGGAATCTGTCCATAAATAGGTCGAGTCTATTGTAATGTTTAATATTTCTTTTATTGTTTTGGCAAGCCTGGCTCCTAAGAGAGTTCCCTGTAATTCTAATCTTGGAATGGACATTGGTTTCAATGGAGCTACACGGGACTTTGCTGCTATTAAAGTACTTTCGAATTGATTATTATAATTAAAACGTAAATATGCGCACGTTGCGTATGCATATTTTGAAGCGTCACAAAAGATGTGTAATTGAATTTTACATTGATTAATATTAAACGTGGTCATCTGTCTTTGTATGTAGAAGTTATTTAGTTTATTTAGGTTGTCACATAAAGTCTTCCAAATTGCAAAATGTTCGTCTGTTATGTAATCATCCCAGTGGATACCACTGTCCCAAATTGCTTGCAATAATATTTTGTTTGAAATCAATAAATTAGAAAGAAAACCTAAGGGATCAAATATTGACATGGTGATTTTCAACACTTCTCTTTTTGTTGGTCGTCTAAGTTGATTAAGAAGGTCGGAGTGTGACTTGGAAAATTTTAAATTATATGTAAGAATATCTTTATCATAGTTCCACATAAGTCCTAATACTCGTTCTTCTGTCAAGTTTTTCATTTTACTGTCGTCTGGTATTGAATTTGTCTGGCTTAAAACTTCCGCCGAATTTGATATCCAATTACGCATATCAAATCCTGCTGCCTTGTGTATGTATGTCACATCCTTGATTAACTGTACCGCTTTTTTGATGTCGTTTGCTCCACCAAGATAGTCGTCCATATAGTGTTTGGAAATTATGTCCTTATAGGCTTCGTCAAAGTTGTTCTGAAAGTCTAAAGCGTTTCTATTCCTAACTTGTTGAGCGATGCTTGGACTGCACTTGGCACCAAAAAATAATACCTGTATTTCGTATACGTCTGGTTCGGACAGTCGGTCAGTACCTCGCCATAAAATTCTTTGTGCACAACGGTCTGGTTCATGGACTTTGATTTGAAGGAACATCTCTTTAATGTCTCCTACAAAGGCAATCTTATGTTCTCGAAAATTCATAAGAACTGAGGACAATTGGCTGTACAAGTCTGGTCCTGGCAATAAAAAGTCATTAAGACAATAACCGTGACTTCTAGAGGCAGCGTCAAAAACTATTCTTAGCTTATCAGGTTTGTTGCTATTAAGAACGCCAAAATGTGGTAAGTAGTACGTCCCTTGTGAAAACATGGGCAGATAGGTTGACCGAACGCTATTGGTTCTTCCTACCAGGGATGAGGCAGGCTAGAGAGCTTACAAATCCCTTGGTTAAGCGCAGAACAGACTCACTCTCCAGGAGAGATCTCTATCTCCTTGTTGGCTACCTTAGTGGCCATCATCTGGTGAACTATCACCTAACAAAAATGCGTCTATCCTCTGATGCAGAGTGCAGGCTCTGCAAAGAGGACGACGAAACAACCAAACACATACTGTGTGACTGTCCAGCCTTGGTTTGGAGTAGGAGGAAACATTTGCACGTGGAAATCGCAGTTCCCGAGCAAATTGTCCATTCCTCGACGAAAGACCTGCTAGGCTTCATCAGGGAAGCTGAGCGGCTTTTGTCAAGATAGGGAGAGCCTTATAGGCACAAAAGATCATTCTGGTCGCAGTGCCTCGCGCCTTCTCTGTTGGGAGACTCCCTTGTCAAAATAAAATAAACTTC